>LUGF01028373.1:429095-449616 GCA_001625245.1 Calycopis cecrops | reverse complement strand
CACTCTGCTTAGTTCGGCTGGAAACTGGCGTGAAGATGTTTGTTGTTATTGTCATTTATTGGAAAAAGATGTTACTTTGGAGAGTCACCGACTCTGTACGATAAACCTGTTTCTCACTATCTTTATTCACATTGTTTCTCATTTATTGAATTATTTTGCGCTTAGCTATTCATAATGAATTATGAAGAGGTTTTATTTTAATAGTACGTACAGATGGACCGTAAAACATTTATGAATTTGTCGCCTAAATTCTAACGAGCAACCTTAATCGCGTTTATATTCCAAATGTTCTCTGATTATAACCATCATCATCATCATCGACATAATCATCACCATCATCATCATCATCATCATCATCATCATCATCATCATCATCATCATCATCATCATCATCATCATCATCATCATCATCACCATCATCATCATCATTATCATCATCATCATCATCATCATTATAATCATCAGCCGGAGGACATCAACACGGAAAAAGACCTCCCTCATAGAGCGCCAAGCGTGTATATCTTATAACTCACGTGGTACAAAATTCATATGTTAAAGATCACTGCTTAGATGTTGAGCATGTTGAGCTGCACATCTTGAAAATCTAAATTCGGTTTCCAAATTGAATAAAAAGTTGATATTGGCAATTATATAAATTACTAATCAATTATTATGCGGACTCATTATCATATCCTACCAAATTTCCTGTCAGACAAAAGAGATAGATAAAGTACGCAAAATGAAAAAGCAATGCCTTTCCTTCGCGATGTATCAAGTGTAAAATAATTTTTATACTAATTGCAACGATAACAAAAGATTATTAAAAAAAATTAAGAAACATGGTTAACGAGAATCGTTTGTCTTTCAGGCAATTCAATGATGCTCAAGTTGTAATGACAAACTCTCCTAAATCTTAATTCAAAAGGTACATTTTTTCATTCAAGTATTTTTTTTACATCAACACCATACCAAAAGATTCAAACGTTTGTTAAAAAATTAAGAAACATGGTAAAATCTATTCAGACACAATTCAGTGATGTTGTAATGATAAATCCTAATCCTAATTCAAAAGATACATTTTTCCATCCAATTCAATATCAAGAGATGGTTTTGGAAAGAACAATAGTCACGTCAAACGTTTGATAAAAAATATTTTAACGAACATCGCATGGTAAGCCAGGGTGTTCAAACAAATCGGTTGTTTGTTTAACGGGCACGTCACTAACACGTCCAATCGTATCCAATCACCGTGACAGATTCATTGATTGAAGCGTCCCTTGCTCGGCGTGTGTTCAGGGAATCATAATTATTGTGTTCGACTGTACTTGTTTGTTTGTTGTAGATAATTGGAATTTGAGTTTTGGGGCAACGTATCAGAGTCAGACCTAATCAATTTGTGAGTGAGTGAGTATGGATTTCGTTCTATATGATTTGTACTTAATTTAGGAGTTATTTTAAACATTTATTTCCTAAAACAATACTGTAGGGACACACATTCTATGTTCTTAGGAGTTAGCAAATATATTGTACCTATATATAGTGCGCGTGAGTCCCATACAGTCTCGTTGTTCCTACAGTGTAATAGTAGTCTCCTTGTTCCCTTAGCGTAATAACCTTAAGTATCGCGGAAACCATTAATTACACCTCTAGAATGTTAAGTTTTAGTATTGTTTACGATCTGTATTTTTACTTACGTTACCAAAAGTGAGTCTCACACAGTCTCCTTGTTCATTCAGTGTAACAGTAACCTTAAGTATCACGGAAACCATTAATTATACTCTACGATGTTTAGTTTAAATATTATTTACGATGTATTTCCCATAGCCGTCGACCACCGCCGTAGCCGTCGACCATATATAATAGAATAAGATTTAATTTTAAGTTAGTTACATTTCGCTCACTGTTGTGTTAGGTTGTTTTAAATAAAAGCTTTCTTAAAAAGTCTATCTCTGCATAAATCCCAAAAAATACTATAAAACTTTTTTGAAATCATAATTATAAATATTGTGTTAGTTAATTCAAATGTTCCTGTATGTTTGTTTTATATCGATTGAATCGGAATCTAACAAGATTTTATGTTTTAGTATGGAGGTGATATCAACCCCATTAACTATTCTAGTTTTTAAAAATTTCTAGTCGTCTTCCTAAAACTGATAAATAATTCATTTATTGTACAGCCGACGAGTTACTATACATATATTCCAATACAACATAGTAAGCAATAATAAAAATGGAATAGTGTATATAAAGAAATATACTTTTTTAGCTACTTGTTAATTTGAATTTTGTTTTGTCATAACTTTGGTGGCATAGTGCTCAGAAACGAGTTTCGTTTTTAGTAATGAACTTCATGCAACTTAAGACTTAACATAAGACAAATAAAAAAGCTAATGTGCTTATTTCTATTGTAGAACATATTAAACATAAAGTTATAGTATTTATTTAGAGTAAATTGTCGAAAATATTATGCCCATTCAACTGTACAGTAGTATTGTTTATTAGTAATTTGGAATGTCGATATTATAATCTTAGTCACACAATAAATAAATTAATCATCAATGAAAGCCAATTAATCATTTAATAAACAATTCATTTTGTTTTAACATCACTTTAAATGATTTGTTGTCATAATGGAAAATAATTAAATCTAGTTTGTAACGGGACGTGAGCTCAGTAATTAAATTAATGTGTGGAATTTACCGGCAGCATACAAACACTGGTACCGAATTGGCTTCGTGGTACTTTTGTCTATTGTTTAACAGTTTCAATTCGCCAATATTGATATGAACCGCTATTAGCTGCAGCTAGTTTATTGTGACTAATTTTAGTTGATAGTCGAACTAAAATTAGTTAAATGAATCAACAAATCAGTCATTCATACGTGGACTTGTCAAATATATGTGTTACTTTGTTGGTAAATGTAACTAAATATATTATGTAGAATTGCAAAAGGTCGCTGGCGTGTTTGTAAAGCAATGCTTAATTGTAGTCGAATTGAGCTAGAACGTTCGTATTGATTCCTTCGTATAAGGGCAATATAGTAATAGCTAGGATGCGTTTCATGCTGTTTTCGTGAGTCTTGTAGTGTAATCGGTGGACGTTTTTTACTTTATCAATATAGTGTTATCTCGATTGTCTAAACTTTAATGATTATAAGACAACGAAAAGTAGCCTGTAGGTTACAGCATTAACCTATAGTTTCTTTTTATACTTCAAAAAATTTTAAACCTCAGCATTTAAAATAAAATTTGTTTTTATTCTTCAAATCAGAGCAAACCTCAGTATTTAAAATGAAGTTTACTGAGAACAAGTCTTTACAAACCAACAACATAGTGGTGTTTAAGATCACATTTTTCTTTCGAAGAACGAAACCCTAAAAATGCCTAAACGTGATTCTTGTGTCAAGGCTAACGTTTACGACATAAATTTTAGTATTTACAAGTATAATATGATTGTCGATCAAGAAGTGACAATACATTCCATCATTTATATATTATTTTAATTGCGTTTCCAAAAAATCTTATCTACGAGAAAATTTATCTTCTACTAGAAATAAACTCATCGCTTCAACACAAATGAGGGAGGATTTGAGCTAAATCGTGGATCGTTCCAGAACGATTACATCGAGATCGAACCAACAGTGCGCATTGTTGCACTTGGAGCCAGATAGCATCCGTCAACATTCATTTTACGGAATGATGGCTCGCGCTCGCCAATGCAATCTGCGTCGATAGCCCCTCGAGCGGGTTTGCTTGGACGGTACGTAGATGTGAGGTTTTAAATCAGTATCGCTTACACTTGAACGTTTCCTGGTCTTTTAATGCCTTTCTTTTTAGATTATTTTTACATGCTTTAATTGAATTTGTAATAATATTATGTAGAGAAAACGTCGGGGCGTTTTTGTAAGTCTGTCGAGGAAACATAAAGCGTTCCGGTGAACAAACATCATAAAATATGGCAGTGAGATAATACAGTGCAAGTAAAGGAATAAATCTGATACTTAGTACTTTATAGTTATGTCACAAAACCAAAAAAAATACAAACTCTCTGTGTAAGAGTCCGACTAGGATTTGTATTCATTCATTTAAAATTACAGAACAATTTTCACTATCTCAAATATGAATATATGGTGTGCTATGTGTATATATGTACAACAGTGGACTGCAATTGGCTGATGATGATGAAATATGACAGTAAACAAAATATTCAGCACTCATAATATACTACAATAACTTTTGAAACTAAAAAAAATATTTAGGAAGCATGTGATCTTGTTTTATGCTGTCAGGTAGTATATTTATTGCATAACAGTATAGATATAGCTCATTACATTAATTTTGCCACCTCGTTATTAGGTCACTCTGTTAATGATCGTCATATGATTTATAGGTAATCAAATAGGAAATTGCTACTGGTTTGTCATGTACATTTCCAGTTTACTATTGTACAAATATAATTTCGCGGTTTATAGACAAAAAGTAAAAATTATACTGTAGCAATAATTGATAAAATACTTTTCTAAAACAAACAAAATTTTAAATACATAAATGTCTGTCATATATTCAAAATTGTAGAGGTACTAGGATGGTTACTATATTGCCATTAGTAACATTTTATTTGTCTAACAAGAAATACATAAGTCTTTTTCTCTCGCCTTTTTCAATAATCTGTTATATCCGATAATACGTCCTGCAGCAAAAACATGTGCCATCCATAGATATAGCAGAGGCGGACCTTTTTTCCTAAATATAACTTCATATCAGAATGTTACACGCCGAACAATATTAAAGTACTGCTTCTGGTCACAGCTGTCGATAAGTATACAATAGACCAGGCAAAAACAACAGAGACGAGCCTTTTGTCTCATACGGACAATGTGAAAAAGCTACAAGTGATTGCTCCGAGAATTCAAAAAATATCTCGCGTGTTATTTGAGTTTTATGTAAAATTGTACTCTTTTAATGCAAAAGAGGTTAATGAGCGATGAGATTACCGACCTACCTGCTAATAACAGTAGATGATTGTCATCACCATTAGAAGAGGATAATCCACCCTTGTTGAATGTTCAATAACTGTAGTTATTGAAGATTAAAGCACGACATACAATGTAATATAATTAATAATATTAATAAATTATTTTTTGCGCTAAATAACTACGCCGTGGGTGATATATTATGTGGCTATAAATTTAATAGTAAGTACATATCAGATTATTTTTTTAGTAAATCAATGTTACAAAACTATTGCCTGATAAATATTATATTTTCAACTTGAGTGCCTGTACTTTAATCTATGGTGTACCATCAAATATATTACTACAAAAACGCATCATTATAAGTACACCAACCAAAACACACAGCGTTATTAAACCACACACTACTTAATTGAGGAAAAAGCAGAGCGAACCGTATAAAGTTACCGAATTCTCTCCACTATAAACGGTCTACCGTTAAACTGACGGGCGGTACGTATCAATTATCCAAATGGTGCTCACGGGCGTTCGATCCACGGGAACCTGCGAACACACCGCCCCGGCTCGTAAAACTTTTAATCAAGAACGTACGCTGGAAGATTAATTATGGGATAATAAACGATTGTGGTGTTTTCTTTTCTAACTAAATCTTTAGGTGGTTAGTGAGTTTGTGTAATTGAGTAACTTTGCGTGTGACTTTGTAGGCGTGAATTGCGCAATAAGACATCTAAGTGAGATATGAAGATAAAGCATGTGTTAGTTTTTTAGTTTGACCTTAGACAAGACACTTTTTTATACTATTCGGGGGCAAAGGAGCAGATGAAGTCATTTCCATGACTATCGAGGCCCATAGATCTGCATAGACGTTATATAGAAGCGTTACACTCCTTCCCCCTCACTCCTCCATAGGCCTGCGAGGACTGTCCCACTATGGTTGAAGCCCGGTTGTGGAGGAGAGATTCAGTTTCTGAAGGTGGTGAGGTGAGTGAAGAGTATTGAGCGGAAGGTCTGCTCTTTGTGTCCCTCTTTAAAAAAAGGGAGAGCAGAAGGAGGAAGCGCTTTTACACATGGGCAAGGGTGATGATGCAAACCACACCTAATTGCACTGTACCGATGTTGGTTGGGGACGGACCGGGTTCTAGGATGCTGGATAAAGCTATAACTGCGTGAATTTTTGATGGTTTTTCAACTGAAGTATTTGAATTTGGAATAACCTATACTCTCAAAAAAAAAGATAAAATCCATTGTAACGTCAACTATAAAAAAGTTTCAATTTTAATATTAATTTTATACTTTGAATTTTGGTCCGTAGTAAATAGTAATATACGAGTCGAATCATTTATAATGTGCGTGCTGCGGACCGCGGCACAACCGTCGCGAAATGTTTCGTTCTAGGCGAGTTATCGCGCTCGTTTTTGATTCAAATGTATCTGACTTCGTAAATAAGAATTTTAATTATCGATTTATTTACCATGATTATTTATTTCATATGAGATAGTCAACGGAATTTACGCATTTTACGTGTATTTAACAGTCGGAACTATCTACGAAATAATTAATGTAGAAACTTAACTGTTAGAAGTTTAAGAACTTACTTTGTAACTAATTTGTTACTACTTGTACACAAAACCCGTACATTTTAAACAAGTTGTTCATTTTTCACAATGTGTTTTTTCATAAACTTAGTAAGTATGTATGTTGACATTTATTGTTGTATAAAAAAAAGTTTGTTAATTTTGTAAAAGGCAATTCTTGTCGGGTGGTTTTAACATCACAATTACAAATTAAACAGTGTAGATACCATTAGTAGGTAAGCACTAATTTTTACGTGAAACACAACAATTGTTCGGTCAAAAACAACGGGTCTATTGCGTATTAAGTAATGACGTATTATGACACTTGCGCTACCGTTCAACGCCGTGATGGCCAATCGCATCACTGTTGCGCACGCACAGGTAAAGCCTTCGTTACGATTGGCATACTTGGCATTTTGTAGACAGTGAAACTAACCATCAATGATTCTATAGTAAAAATCTTACTACAAGCGTAATATAGCGTTACTATGAGTTCTCATTTCTTGTGTTCGAGCGCTATAAATATTGACTTTGATAAAAAAAATGTGCTCTTTTATTAAATTACCTATTTACATAGGTTCTGTTATTGACATCGAATTCAAAATTTTCGTTTCGAAAATGATCTTAAAATCGCCGTGTATATATTATACACAATGTACTATAAAAGTAACTAGCAATGCCATGTTGCATTGCTATCGAACGACGAGAGCACTGCAATCGGGTTGATGCCGTCACAACCGGAACATATAAATTGCTAAGCTGTCGAGTTATACGCGGTTTGTGAGCTTTTAGTCAATATGATGAGAAAAGGAATTCGTACGAATTTTGCTCATATCTATAGGCGACATTACTCATCAAAAAATTGATCCGTTGCCCCTTTCTACAATAAACAAGCGTGATGTAATTAGTCCTTACCACGTAAACACGGAAGATGTCATGCACGGTCATAAAAAGCGCCTGCCCTATCATTAATGTAATTAAAACTACATTTTTAAAGGCGCACTCATTAATATCGTTACGCGGTGCGCTAGGCTTAGAACAGATAAATATTAGTATTCAGGACACGCGCGCTCTCTGGCGTCTCTTTATTTTTCTAAAGCCCGCAAATAATATTATAAAGTGCTACGTTGAAACGTATGTTCATTTGCTTACATAGAATAATGGATGTATTTTACTGTGTGAGTTTATATTATAGTGTACCTATATGATTATAATTTATATGTCATCGTTACTAATCTTAGTTTCTTAGTTAATCTCTCTGTTTTCTAGACATTTTATATGTATGTATTTTTGTGAGTTTTCGGTGGTCCATCGGAGAAGAATAAACACGTTTTTAGCTGTCGATAATAATCAAAAGTCTCAAGCTGTATGACTATTAAAAATCTTTTGAAATAGTCTGATAAGCCCATCGCGAAAAATGGTAGGTACAAGCAATAGAACAAAATATAATCGCCTAGGATCAGGCACTATGACAGACTACTCGTTTGCTTCATATGTTTTAAGGCGTTTAAGCTATTTTTGCTTCACTTCTTCTGTATAGAAACAGAAGAAGGGCGTACAATAAAATAGTTTATCAAATCTAAAACTATAATATTTCGGTGACGATATTCATGACGATGAACAGCAATCAAACAGCGGTGTGGTAGCTGAAATTCGTCATTTTCATATCTAGTAAATGGCACATAACAATTATAGAGATGTGTTGCCCTCAGAATTTCAAGCTGCAAGAAACATAACAGAGTAGCAGTCACTTCACGGCAGTATCATGTGAGCGAGAGGTGTCTCCCCGGTCGTGCCAGCGCTATTCGGCTGCAATGTATCGAGGCTCTATCTTTTACTAAACCGACTCTGCTAACATACTAAAACATTTCGTTTTCGCGATTTGTTTAAGCAGGCAAGACATTTTTTTCGTTTATTATTCATTCAATATAACAATACTAATATTATATGATAATTATATACGTACTGTTATAATATGTACTACGTAAATATAATAAATGCATTATTCATTGGCGCATAAATTATTTCCGTTCTTTTATTTATTTGGGTCGTTCGCAAAGAAAGCTTGTCCTGCCTTGTAAATAAATAAACAATGACAAATAAATATTGTTCGAGACAATATAATATATTAATAATAAATAATAAATATATTATTAAAATAATTTAGGTCAATGTTAATCTAATATTATAAAGCTGAAGAGTTTGTTTGTTTGAACGCGCTAATCTCTGAAACTACTAGTCCGATTTGAAAAATTCTTTCATTATTAGTTAGTCCATTCAGCGAGAAATATATAGAGAGAGAGCTATAGGCTACTTTTTAACCGACTGCGGTAAAAAACGGATTCACGTAAACGAAGTTGCGGGCGTCCGCTAGTATAATATAAAGTATTCATTAAGTGGTTTGCTTATTAACCTTAAAATATACATATTGTTCAGTTCTGTCCCTGGATTTGTTGCGCAGTGGAAGGAATGTTATTACACAGGGCTCAAATCAGAATGAACCACAACAATTCAGAACGCATGTCATAACAACTAAACAACTTTAACAGTTTTATCGCGGTTTATTTGATTATTTTAAAACCCGATGTACACACGTGGTCAACCTGTGACCACTGACCATGGTTGTTGTAATGCCTTTAGAACGTCTGGCCTGTAAAATGGATAACCCGTGACCATGTTAGCTGGAAAGCTTCTGAAACGTCGGGCTTTTAAAATAATTACATAAGCCCTGATAAAATCCGTCAGAACTGTTTTATTGTAAAGAGTAAATTCGTATCAGACATAATTAAAATATACTCTTAAAATATCCCATATTCTGCCTGATGTGCCATAAATACTGATTGGTCCCTAGTATGTGATCCCATTCATTGGGTGTACAATATCACATGCAGCGCGAAACGCCATGTTTCTACGAGCATACACAATTCTATAATATCGGTAGGCATTCAACGCTGTAACTAATGCATTTTTTCCGTTCTATCGATTAAAAGCACGCACTACAAACTATGATAAAATACGTTTGGCTGAACGTATACGTGCTACGTTAAATTGAAGGGAAGGCCCCATCAATTACGTATGCACACAGACAGGTCAGGGCACGCAACGCTCGCTACCACTCCAACCGTTGGCTAATTCGAGTGAAACCGGTTTGAGCGAGATATTACTGGTGCAAGCGTACTGAACTGGTTATTACTAGATCTCCGGGTATTTGGATTTTTAGCATTTTTACAAATTTTGCGTGCGTCGATGGCTTAAACGCTTATTGCGAGGAAGATTGGGGGATGTTAATTAGTATTCCGCCCGTTTCATCTCCTAATCCGAACATGTTTCGGCTCCAGGTATAATTATTAGATAAGATTAATTTAATTTATTGTTGCTTAGTGACTGTAGTAAGCGGAATATCTTATTTATTCTTACTGTATTGTTATTTATAATATTGACAATATAAATAATTTGCTGTTATATTTCTTTTAATAATTTATTTGTTCTTTGAGAAAAAATACAGTTTTGCGACATATATTTATGCAATATAAAATTTTTGTTATGGACATAATCGTTACGGAAACTTAAAAAAAAACGTGTTACATACGTTTTAAAACCTATAATATAATAGGTGTACTATTGAGCTTAAATGCTGAAACAATATTCAACCCTCTACACAGTATGTTTTTATATAAAATTAACTTTACTAGGTCACTTAGAAAGTCACGTTTATGAATGCTACGCTTCATCATCATCATCATCATCATCATCAGCCTATTGCAGTCCACTGTTGGACATAGGCCTTTCTCGTAGCACTCTGTGGGATCATGTGGGAAAAATAGCTACTTTTATTATAATTAAGCTATTTGTATTTCAGATTTTTTTATGGTATAAGGGAGCAAATGAGAGTCGGACCCTTTTTAATGACTACCTACGAACATAGACATCTGCATACAGATAAACAAAAGCGTTGTCCTCCTTCCTCACACCTCCATGGGCCACATGCTTGTACTGAAACACCACACGAAACCCCGGCCGCAGAACTGTCATTTTACCATTTTTTTTTGATCACAATCGGGGAGGCACCTCTCGCACCTCTCGGTTTCATGGAAGCGAGAGGTGCGAGAGGTACCTCCCCGATTGTGCAGGGCCAAGTCAGCTACTTGCATCGTTTCACTACCTCCTACTAGAGCAGAAGCAAAAAAATAGTAGCGAAAACTTTGTAGCGAGTTAATACTCACCTCGACGTTATTATCAATGCCTTTACACATTAATCGGATGCAGGCAGGAGCTCTCGTGTTAACTCATCTGGAACTCTATCAAGCCGCAAGTAATGCGATGACTTAGCTGACATTTCACGCTGGTGTAATCTGACAGAAGCGCACTTCCACTGTCGGATTCGATTACAGTGCAACTTGGGTATGAAATATTAATGAAATTGTATAGAGAGTATTTTATTTCCTACTGCTATCTTAGTTACCATTATTCTCTCATTTGTCTTTAGACATTTCTTCAAAGCTACATTAATAATTAAATTAATTAAAAATACAATCAATTTAAGACATTTTAATTAAAAATGAACCAGACTCATGTAATATTAAGTCCCATTGTTGACATGTATAATATAACCCACAGTTCCCTTAATTTTACCTACACTTTTGCTGATCTCAAGCAATTTCAAACGTTATACTGTACTGTATCTACTGAAATTAATTCTACGCTACCCCTAATACGTTTCATTATGTACTTCGCTTAAAGAAAGTAACGCTGACTAAGTCGCCTGAACCATACACACTATATCCTAAATCATCTTTTCCCATGGATATGGAAGCTAAGCCAAGCCGATTGATCTGCTGCCAACTTCTACATCCATCCTGGCTAGTTTGTAGCTGCTCGGAGGTCGTCCTCTTACTCGGTGAATAGACAAAGATAGCTAGAAATATAAATAAAAAAAAACAATAAAGCTTACTTCGTACATGGACCTCTTTTACTTTAGTTTTCTATTAAACTTTTTAATTTATTTAGTACATATTCTTACAATCGATTTAGTTGCTTTTTTTATTGATTATTGTCTTGAAAGCTACAGCTCTTGAAACTCTTCTAAGTCATCGTCCCTTTATACATAATTAACACGTCAATTTGTATGAACCTCCTCAAACTTAGGATTTTAAAAGAAACACAAAGTAGATTTTCTATTAAGCTTTATTATTCAAGAAGTTTTACACATATTTTCTAAATATCTTCGATATGTCAAGAAGTCTTTGAAATCACCAAACTAAAAAACAGTTGAATTATATACTATTTGAAATATTTGCTATTTACAATAAAAAAGAAAATATTAGAAAAATGTAACAAAAGTAACTTAAATACAATTTCATAGTGATAATATTTTTTAATAATTTTTAGAACATTTAAGTATGTTGATAACCTATTTACAATTATCAATATTTTATTACGTAGAACCAAAGGTATATTTATAATCTTATGAATAACATTTGTTAGATTATGTACAAGTGTAAATAATATATTTATTACTACATATAATAAATTTAAGAGCATCACAGTGAATTCTTCAATAATCATAATTACATTAAAATTATTTTTACATTTACAAATTTTTAAGGGCACACGAAATAAGTTTTATACAAGATATTTATTTTATTATCTTACTAAGATATATAACAATTTGAATGATCTAAAATAAACTTGAACATTTTAATTATATATAAGTACTAATATTATTGTCTTTCTCTTTGGAACATAATTATAAAAGAAGCTGTCAGGTTTGGTATCGGACGTTGTGGAATACATATTATTGGGAAATTATATACAGTAGTATTTGAATTATTACATTTGGTTAAGGTTGTCGTGTTTTTTAGAGGACGCGATTTTATTTTGTATATAATATCAAGAGATCAGCGTGAGATTAAATTTAAACTTGTCTCTCGGCTGTTGCAATGAAAAAGGGAAAGCCAATGGGTTATCAGGTTAATCAGGTGAATTAGTCACACAATATAATATTTTGAACATTTTAACTAAAGAAGTAAATTAAAATTACAATTTAATTATCTAGAAATAGTTATTAGCTATAAGTCCTAGAATACATTTTCTATTCGTCACTATTACTTCGATTCTGGAGCAACATTGACCTTAGTCGTAAAATAAAACTACGTCTTCTAAAAACATAACCAATAACTTTTTCATGTAGGATATTTTTTTAAATATATATTTAGTGGACTGCTGTCTCTTCTGAGTACATCTGACAGTAGAATAATACCAGCGATAAGAAGGTTGCACATTGTTAAAAGTAGCGATGATTATATTATGTCATAGGAGTAAACAAATATTTTTGCTTATTATACCTAATATAGCTGTTCTCACATAGTTATCTTTAGGTAGGCCTTTTTTTAATACAACCTCTCTGAAATGTTAATATAATTTTGAAAGTAAAGTTTATTTCTAACCGAATTGATATTCTACAAATTAATTAACTACATCCTTCCTTAAATACATTTTATGATTAGGTACATATTTCAAAAATTTCTCATTAAATTTATTTTCATAAGCATATAATTCACCATTCATATCGTCTTCGTTTCTAATACCGTCAAAAAAGACAAATATTGTAATTAATTAATGAGTTATGGTTTTTCATATAATATAATTTAATTATCTGATAGATAGAGTGGAATACTTTATGAAAAAAATCGCATAAATGACACATGAAATGGAGAAATAAATAATTCGTACGGATTAAAATCCTTTAATACAGCCAGTTATAAAAGTGCAACAAATATCTAATAAAGTGATACATTATGTTTTATGTATTTACATTAAGAGATACATTTTGTTTTTATAAATGTAATAATGTATTTAACTATTATATACATTATTAGTTTTATTACATGAATATACGAAAGTCTTTTATGAAATCAAAATTCAAATCAAGTCAAAATTCGATGTGCGCACAACACTTACATCGATTACTCCGAGTCTGAATCTGATGTCAGGACAAAATTAAAGCACGTATTCAGTGTACAATCATCAGCAAGATCAATAATCAGTTTCGTTCTAACTCGTGCATATCATCAGTACAAAAGAAGAGTAATAAGTATTTGAGAAATTAGGCAATAATATTTTCTATTTTTTCAATCAATACTTTATTTCCTCTTAGAAATAATAATATAAAATGTAACAATAAATATATTTAACATAGAAGACAAAATACAGTATTTATAAAATAATCAGAGTAACTGGTGTAGAGACGACCATTGATGTAAATCCTTTTTGCTTATGCTCATTTATATTTTCATTATTGCAAGGATGATAAGGAATTGAGCTTAAAAATTTGATTCTTATATAAGACTCAAAATATACATAACTAGCTGTGCCCCGCGGTTTCACCCGCGTTCATTTTCGAAGAAATCCATATAAACTTCAACACCCCATTTCACCTCCTTAGGGGTTGAATTTCTAAAAATCCTTTCTTAGCGGATGCCTAATTCGTAACATCTACTTGGATGCCAAATTTCAGCTTGATCCGTCCAGTGGTTTGGGCTGTGCGTTGATAGATGGCTATGTCACGTTTGAGTTTTATATATATAGATATATACACATTATAAGATAACTATTATTTTTGTAAATCATTGATTGTTAAAGGCCAAGTTATTGTGTATTAAATCTTTCCAAATTCACTATTACATACCTGTAGCAGAAATAAGTGCATGTATATTATTAAATATGCATATTGTTTTATAATCGCTTATACCACCCGTTTCTCATCAGTTTGAAATGTGAGAACATGGGACCAAAAATTCCAGACATATAATACAGCTCATAATCCTCCTGTAGGATGTATACAAATGCGTTACGGAGCCACTGCGGAGCTCATACTGACGTAATTGCTCTTGAATATTTATTCCGTCTGTCCGTCCATATACGATGTTTGAACGAATTATCTTTTATGTGTATGTATTATGCGTATAAATTAATACAATTCAGATACGGCCTTGATTTACGTTGAAATGTTTTTATCGAAGTTATCGCGAGCATCGCCGACCCGCACGCCTACATAAATATTTCCATTGAATTTGATAAAAAAAACTTCGTACAAACAGAAATATTGGGCAATTTTACCTTGGCCGTATTTTTATAAAAAGTTTCTTTAAAATGTTTTGTTACTTTCGTTGCAAAATTGTTAGACTTGCGACATTATTTCTCCCATTATTGATATTTTTTTTATTGTTGGTTCGCTTATCATGCTAAAAGTGTACTGACGACTTCGATAAAAGTTTCAATAGACATTCCCACCAATTGGAAGTATATCTGACGTCATTTTCAGTTAATATATTTCTAAGAAAATAATACCCAGGTCAATTTCTTATTTATTTACCTTTCAAAATTGACCATCGACTATTAGTAGAGTATCTACTCATTGTCCGCACAGGAACGGTTAGGGGAGACAATATTACTAAAATAACTTTACTTCAAAGCTACGGTAAAGCAATTTTAAATTAACAAGCAATTTTCTCGTTCTCACTTTTCAATTTAAAATTAATAAATAACCGCTTTATGGACCGTTTACGTAGTTTTATCATGCCTAACAAAATTTCTCACAAATCCAAGTGCAATATTCAACAAAGGAATTTCAATGATCGTCAAAAAAAACGATTCCATGTAACAAACATCTCTTCCACAGATCATACTATCTACTCAGTATTTCCACACCTCATGTATACCCGTAATAGAGAAACAAGCAGCCATACAATACAGTATTCAATAGAATTAACTACAGACATTTCCAAATAAGCACATCTAAATTCACATCTGAAATACGTGTTTGAATCATAATTGCAAGTTACGTTCCTTGTCATCAACATAACAGCGTATCTCTCAGCGTATGGTGTAGTCCCGGCATTACACCCAGGTCATGTATTATTCAGGTTGCAACTTGACGTGAGCTGTCCGCAGCGTTACCTAGTGCACTTGACACTTTGGAACCGAGTTCTGGGGTCGCTGAATATTTTATCTTTCTTTATTAAAGTCTGAGAATATTTTGCTTCTAATGTATAATGTCCATTAAAATGTACCTTAAAAGCTTTGTAATTTTGTGTTGTAAACTAGAGGTACCTGAAAGGCCCTGATAGCCATATAATTAAAATGTGATATATTTGGGTGGATCTTCAGAACTCTACCTATTTTTTCACAAACAATTTTTTATGTTTTATATATTTTTACTAACTTCTTTAATTTATTAATTCAATGCTTGTGGTTTTATTAATACAATTTTATTTCACACGATAATTGGCTGTATATTGTAATACGTTCGATAGAACTTGCAGTGTAGGTGATGTCTGGCTATGTCTTTACTTTAAAAAAATTAAAACTCACATCAAACTAATATCAAGAAGAGGAATGATTTTTTATTTGTTCGTAACTTCTTAACGAATGGGCAAAAAAACAACTTGACCTTAATAAACCATTCATTAGTTAATAAAAAGCGACATTATCAGGTTGTATTTTGTTACGAATGAACAATTTAAAATTTTTACTCACAACGAAGCGGGCGTGGGTTGGCTACTAAGAAATAAAGCAAACAAATAAGCTATTTAGATACCTTTCCAAATGTTTCGCTTCTCAACAATAAACTAAAAAATAATTAAAACTATTGTTTGCTGTTCATTTCAAATTTTCTCAATTAAATGCTTCTTCCCTTAAACTTGGTAGTAAATGGTTTATCGAAAGTTAAGCAAAATAATATAATAAAATCGAAGGCAGAAATTGAAAAGGAATAAAGTTAACTGTCTGGAAGAGAAATCAGAAAAAGATACTAGTGTGGGTTTTACGATGCGGTTTCCCTTACAGTTTTATATTTTGCACAGATACAGATTTGTATGACCCGCAGGTGAGTACAATAAAATTCTACAATATACGGATCCAGTTTGAAAAGAGCTTTATTTTTACAAACACTATTGATTACGGTATAAACAAAATAAAATAAAAAATCTCATAATATTTATTATTAGACTGTAAAATCTTTAAGCAAACGTTAATATTCGTTATAATACTATCTACCACCGGTACCAACCCTAGCCCAGACTTGAGAAATCAAAGTATTGTTTTAAAATAATTGTTAAAATTTACAACTTTGTAATTTTTTACAAAAAGAGCCTTGAAGAAGCACCTTATTCCCAAGGTACGCTAAAATCTATGGCTGAAACCGACGTTTTTATAAAGAATAAAATATAAAAAGATAAATCTCAGAGACGCATTAATATGATACGTACACCGTCGGTTGAGGAAAAAGTAAGGAGATATTCGTTCCTATATTTTTACAACACCCGCATTGCGCGAGTTATATGATCTGCATTCGTTTTGTCTTTTTTATAATGCTAAAAGTCTGTTTTGTTATGAATATGGCTAGCGTTTGTGGAACAAATTCTCTATTCTGGAGCGTGATTTTATTTACTTTATCGGTTAGCTTTAAAATAAAAATTAGGAAATTAAAAAGCTAAATCTAGTAACGAAAAGGAAAGTTAAATTCTTCTACAATCTATTTGTGTCGGTGGCCAGTTGGTTTGCCCCTTTATGCCATAAAATATTAATAAGATTATGTAAATCAAATCGTAACCCACGGAACATTCTAGAATAATAAAACATTTACAACAATAATTCATATAATGTTATACTTATCATAACATGAAATATTTTATTGTTTTACACAGTTTCCATTATATTTTATCAATATTCTGAACAGTACGAACACAGTATAAGTATTATATATATATATAAGTAAGACTTACTTGTATTTATACTGCGGTACGAGTAAAAGCTGTTTAAATTATAAATACCATAGCATCAATTTCATAAGCCGAATTCTTTCGTACTTTATAGAAATATTTGCAAAACTCGGATTGAAATGCGTACACTTTTTATTATTTTGTTGTATGCAAAACGGCGGCGGTCCGCTTTTGTGAGTGAGCCTTTTCTTTATTGCTCAAAGAATTAGAGGCGCTTTGAGCAACTGTTTTAAAATTTCCAGTTATCCGTCTAAAAACTTCGACGGTAACATTAAATAAAAAAATTAATAAATTTTTGGCTTTTGCCTTTGAAGTTACGAAATGCATAAACTTTTATGAAATTGAAGAATTTATGACGCGTTAAAAATAAAATAATATTTAGTACAGTAATTTAGGCTCTTTAATTGTTGTGTCTGTTAGTATTTTTCAAAGTACAATTTCAACTCTCTCTTATTTATGATTGATATAAAGTATCATAATAGACAATTTCAGCAGTAGGTACACGCCGTAAGCGGTTTTTGTTTTCCCTTTTACACCTGTCACAAGTATTTCTTTGCATCCGCGTCCTTAATAGCATAATAAAAAGAACAATATAATAATCTGTTGAAAAAGCATAACCAAAAAGTGAGACTTCGAAGTTTTAGATATGTTAAATATCATAATTTAAAATATCAAGTTGTGTAGTCAAGTCATGTCGTCAGTTGCCTATCCTTTTAATTCAAAAGAAAGAAGAACAAGAAGAAAAAACAAATTAAAAAATAGGTAATCATAGAGACTCGATAGAATATTAAAAGAAAGAAGATCAAGAATAAAAAACATAAATTAAAAAATAGGCAGCTATAGAGACTCGATAGAAGTGAATATTAAATATTATCTTAAATTCCACTTTCCTGTGCTACGTAGGTACAGCATGTTTGCTGACACGAACTTATAATACCTTTCCTATGTATACCTGCTAAATAAATATTCACCTAAAAAAATAATAAGTCTTTTTTCAACCAAAATTCGCCGTAACAGTTTCATTAATTACTAGGCACATTATCCAATTAACATATTATAATACACATTTCATTTAAATAAATTTATAATTTGAAATTTCAAAATATCTGAGATAAACTATTTACTTTTAAAATATACAAATAAAACTTTGAATTACAATAAAAGTACACAAAAATGGCAAAGTAAAATCCATGTATGTAGCACAAATGGTATTTATACATAATACATATTATACAAAAAGTTTATATTTAATTTACCTTAATTATATTATTTACATTAAGGATAGGCAAGTAATTTGTTAAAATATATTTCACATAGTTTATGCCTAGTAGGAGTTTTGTATGTACATTAATGTGTGTAAAACTTATCATTATATTTACTAAATTGAAATAACTTTCACATATTATATTACTTTAGACATCTCATTGATGCCTGAGAAAAAAAAATATATACACCAATGAGATTCTATACGTTAGATATCTCATTGATGTTTAATAAAAAATATATATACAGAAATGAGATTCAGTGAGTCAGTGATGCATGAACATACGTACAGGCATTATGTATTTACACGCAACTTTCCCGTGCATTAGCTAACAGGGGCGTCCTCGTAGTCACGACTTCTCTCCGCCTAGACAACGTCCCACTTGTAACGCTCCGTCGATCATCCGCTATTGTCCCGATGCTCTATAAATAATAGACATACGTTAGTGTGCTCCATTTATACACGTTGAGCAGTTTGAAATAGTTAAAACAAACGAAACTTGTGAAAATTGAGTTTCGTTACATAAATATTATGAGTAGTAAATAAAAAAATATATTGTATATTATAAATATACAAATTGTTAAAGAACGAAAAAAATATTTTTTTTTAATTTACTAATATTCTGCTTTTTTATTCTGTACACTATAATTAAATTATTTAAATTAGGCCCATTAGTAGTCTCTCAGAGCTTCAAGTTGACACTTAGTAAGAAGAGGTAGTGCCACACTGCACGCAGCCAAGTTGAGCCGGCACGACCGGGAAAGTACCTCTCGTTTACACGAGACCGGCGTAAAGTGACAGTTGTGCTGTCGCGTTTCGTGCGGTGTGTAAGTAACCGGGGGCCCACGGAGGTGGGAGGAGAAAGAAAGCAGCGCATGTGTATAGCCTCTATAGTCTATGTGGTAGTCTATGGGTATCGGTAGCCAAAAAAATGGTTCCGACCGAGAACAAAATATATTTGAGGTACGAAGGATAAGTTTTGTACAACTTATCTACAATAGGCACCTACTAAATTGAACAATAAGCACTTCAAAGTAAATTTATACATAGAAAAACCTTTATATTCTTTATACGTAAAAAGTATTACCATATTCAAAAACTTATAGAATGAAACTCAAATGTAAAATAACTTCACTTCCAATTGACATAATAGAAGTTTGATTATTGAAATTTATTCAAAACTAGCGACTTCTCGGTGAAACTTAACTTTGGGGGAACGGTTCTTTAACAAAAAGTACATAGGGGCACTAAAGGTCTCCCAATATTATTCCTCACTAGTTACAAATATTTTTGCAAAAATAAAAATAAACTAAAGTGTGTTTATGTAGGTACTGTGTAAGAAGCAGTGGCTCTTGAAGGTTACGGGATGTAGGATTGCAACGCATCTGTAACTCTATGCGGATATCTATAGGCGTCGGTTGTTATTAAAATGGCTCCGACTGCTTGTTTATACCCTTAAAGTAAAAAAAAGAAAATCCATCATGACCAGGGATTCATATTCTACACAAGAAAAACTAAATAAAATGATGTTTGCTTCTATCTCTAGAAAATCTTATACTTTTTAGCTTACTAGAGAGATATTAATCATAAAATATTGTTTGTTTTACAATATCTAGAGATAAAAATATGAAGGTAAAATATTTTTCATCCTAACATTCAGGATAAACAAAATATATATATAGAAATTACGAAATCCTGAATCCAATCTCTCCGTGGACTGGAATGACTAATTAATTAATTAAGGAATATATAAAGTAAAGAAATTGAATACAGATTTATGGTATTAAATTGTGTCAGTCTGAAAGCTAAGATCCGTTTTCTCATGTATATGAGTCTCTTTTATCATCGTCACCCAGACACCCGTACTATAAATATATTTAAAAATAGTACAATTAATAATAGTCTATAAAAACATAAATAATTATATATA
>LUGF01028373.1:410260-420845 GCA_001625245.1 Calycopis cecrops | reverse complement strand
TAAAGTTACCGTAGCGTGTGGAATATTAAATACTAAAGCCATCTGCGATATAATTTAAAGTAGCTCTATTTTATATCAAAAAGACAAAGGTCTTTTTAAATGACCTTTAGCTATCTACTGCTTTTACTAAAAAACCCGGACTATAGTAGGTGCTTAGAAAATACGTAAGTGCGTGAGCAAATAGTAAGCTAGATTACAAAAGCTTAATGGCAAATAATATCAAAACATGCTTTATACACCAGAGTCATGTCAAGAGAACAACCTAAACTTTATAACCTAAAAATGTACTGGAACAACGGTACAAACAATAAAGGCAGCATTAAAAAAACTCAGACAGTAAAATAAACTTGCACTTTAAAGAATGACTACACGTCCGTCGGAGCTTTGTATTACGTTTAGACCACAAAATAAATTGAAATTGCACCGAGAATGAAGTCTAGTAAAGAATAGAAGCAGACTCTCTCGCGTGTGTCGAATTTTCAAACGCCTTCAGTGCGGCCACCGCTTCTACTGCATTTCCAATGTGATTTACGTCCCTCTATATATCCACAGAAATTGCAGATGTTTCATCACTCGGATGTACGACATTTTTATTAAGTTTCCACGACCGCCTCGGGACCGCGGAGAGGAAAACCGTGTTCAAAATTCAAACACAAAGAGATATGTTCAAATTGAAATTGTTGGCTAATGTGAATAAAATTTCTTTGAGGTTTTATTCAAAATTCAAATAAATTAAATATTTTTTTGCTTTACATTACTATTTAATTAATGAGTAAATTTCAATACGAGAGTAAATGATAGTGACACGGTGCTAAATTAAGTCGGCAATAGTCGATTGTATGACACCACTGCATAACTATGCCGACCAGCCGATGGCCCATTGAGGGGAAGGGATAAAGGAGAATAACGCATCTGCATACGCAGATGTGCTCATTTACAACTTAATAACCTATGAAAAAGACATATGTCCAACAGTGGACGTCTTCTGACTGATGACGAAACCTACAAAAGCGGAACATTAATGTATAACAAAGGTAGGTAATGTTTTAAGACTTTCAAAAAACAACTGAACATACTTAAAACTTTTAAACTATTAATAAAGTATTTTTTTTATGTGAAGGGCATATAAAAATATCACAAAATGATTTTTAGGTGTAATAAATATAGGTATAATATGCACATGATTTTGTTTATCAAATTTTCATTTTTACTACCATTTGATGAATAACAACTCTTAATAAGTTTTAAGTGAGCAGAGGAGTCAGCTTCAAATTAGGATCATTTAAGAAGGCACATAATTTGTCCAAGCAATTAGCAATCGCCCAAATTGGATTGCCCGTGTGATTTCATTAGGAACCCCAATGTTGCTGGGGACTTATCAAGTTATGTTAATCTGTGTTTGATAAATTAGAAAGTCTATCATCGTTTTGGTAAGTAACGAACACGACCGGGGAATTACGCTCCATCTCTATAACCTGTATGGAATGTATGTACTACTAAAAGAATCATCAATAAGATACCTTTATTTAAACCAGTATCTATACTCATTTTAATTATATATTTAGATGTTGACAATTTTATAAAATTCCACGCTCAGAAATATAGTGAAAGACGTGGCGTATTTACCTAATGTAGATTTTCACCTTATAGATAAGTAATCATATTAGATGAATTATATTTTTCCTTTAATGTATAATGTAAAAACAAGAAAAAAGTGATTTAAGTATAATAAATGTTCAATAGACAGACAAATTTAAGTTACTTTGCATTTGGATTTAATTAATAGCATTCAATAGTATTTTTCATAAAATTTCGTGAATATTTACAATTGTCAGTATTTGAGTTTTATAATGGGACTCGATTTTTGTAATGAATAAACTATGTACTCGATATTTACAAGTCAGTATAGAGCACTTAGTCCGGTCAATTTAGACATAAAAAAGTGGTGAAATAACAATAATTCCCGGAAAGCCAAATTTTAGTGGAGACCTATAGTTTGCCATTACAAATCAAGTTTTAAAAGTCCCCATCGATCCTATGTGTGCTTAAAAAGTTATTAAAGGTCAAATGTCAAAATTTGAGTTTTTTTGGATTTTGCTTGAAAACGGTAAGTTCAAATCAAAGAAAACTTCAAACCAAAGTTGTAGATCTTAAAATTTTCTACAAAAATGGTATCAATGATTTTTTTCCTAACAGTTACCATTCCTGAGATATCGCGATTCTAAGAGTCATATTATACATGATATACACATATAAGCCATGTATATACATATAAAAAAAAAAAATGTATATACATATTAGGCACTTAATACAAGTATAAATACTTATTTGTGTCTCTTTTATAGATATTATACTATCCTAAAAACATTTATTCAAACGGTAGCCAGTCCGTAACTGAATTTCCTCTATGCACGGCTTGAAAAACATCGGGCTATTCTATTGTCCGTAGTGTTACAAGGACCGACATCCGCTATGTGAAACATATGACTATTATATGACTCTTAGAATCGCGATAACTCAGGAATGGTAACTGTTAGGAAAAAAATCATTGATACCATTTTTGTAGATAATTTTAAGATCTACAACTTTGGTTTGAAGTTTTTTATGATAAAACTTACCGTTTTCAAGCAAAATCCAAAGAACCTCAAATGTTGACCTTTGACCTCGAATAACTTTTTAAGCACTCATAGGATCGATGGGGACTTTTAAAACTTGATTTGTAATGGCAAACTATAGGTCTCCACCAAAATTTGGCTTTCCGGGAATTTTTGTTATTTCAAATGTCTAAATTGACCGGACTAACTATCCATCCCGCGACTCTTAATCTTGTCCTACTTGGCTGACAATTACATCTATTAAACATCAAAAACCATAAGTACAGATGTTAAAATTCAAATCGACTTTAATCCTAAGTATTCGAGTTTCAAACGTGATTCATGTTTCGACATGTTTGTGTTGAATCTCTTAAGTTTAGTTCGTAAATAATTAACGAGGGTGTACGGTGTGTTTTTACAAAAGTTAATCCGTCGTCAAGCTTTAAAATGTTGCTAACCTTCAGCATATTTAACCTTTCAATGTCACGGTTATTTATGGACAATAAAAAATTATATTCGACGAAAAATGTTGTATATACCTATTGCTTTGCTGGTTATCAGATTTGAATTCATTATTTAATATTGTATTTAATCATTAGCAGTTTTGGTTAAATATTTTATTAACTATCGCATTGTCGTTTCATATAAATTTCTATAAAAAAAAATTAATGTCGTGTTATGTCACCTATAGACCAAACGTGCATCCGAACAAGAGTCCGTTCTCTATTCCTTCATCTTCTTAATGACTAACCGAATATAACGATGTTAATACACTACGAAGAGAAATCAGGCGCACGTCATAATATTGCTTCGATATTTCTCTACGTATCATATAAATTTTAGTAAGAGGCAGTGCCACACTGCATGCATGCATGTAGCCGAATTGCGCCGGTACGACCGGGAAGGTGCCTCTCGCCTTCACGAGACCGGCTTAAAGTGACAGCTGTGACAGCTGTGCTGTCGCGTTTCGTGCAGTGTGTAAGTAGCCGGTGGCCCATGGAGCGAGGATGAAGAAGGGGAGCAACGTATTTGTATAACCTCTACGCGGATGTCTATGTCATGAAAATGGCTCCGAATTCTCGTTTGAAAAATAAAAAATACATTTATTCGAAATTTCCAAACGAATAATGTTTGTTTTTTTTACTGCGCTTTAATGAGATTTACTGCGTTTGAAATTCCGAATCGATATTTAGAATCCATGAGGCCGGCCTTAATCTGCTCACCCAGGATCAGTGGTATAACTTCCACCTCCACTGACCTATACAAACATAGATGGCGTCGTCACGGTCTTTGTATAAATAGAATTTGTAAGAGATCGTACTAAACTGCTAAATCGTGCTGACACGAGCCGAAAGATACCTCTCGTGCGACCCTTTACAATACTTTACAAATTAAAAGATAACCCAAGTGGCTTATCAAAATAGTCAGCCTTCTTGTAACTTTGGTCTCTTGGCTCTTTATCGATAACGGGAGACCCAAATTTATCAAAATGAACGGCGAGTAGATAAAGTTGAGAAATTCATGAAAGGGCTAATAAATTTTCAATCTTGATAATATTTTATAGACTCCTCGATCTATAACTGGCCAATATTTTATTTTAAAATTTTATGAAATTAATGTAATGGACTCTCCAAGTAAATAGACGGGTAAATGGTAAGTGGTAAGAGGTAGTGCTGCGCTGCATACGTGCAGGCAACCGAACTGGGCTGGCACGACTGGGGAGACACCGTAGCTTAGACGATACCGCCGTAAAGTGACAAGTAGTCGGTGGCCCCAAGGGGCGAGGAGAAGGAGGAAAGAGGGCAACGCATCTGCGGTTTTACTGATGTCAATGGAGGTCGGTAGTAATGAAATTCTCGCCGACTTCTCGTTTGCCCTCTTAAACTATAAAAACAAAAAAAATGGGTCTTGATTTAAATTATTTGTAACCATTTAAACAACAAAAAGCCTAAACACGAAAACTTACGCGTTATGATGCGAAAGAGAGAGAGATTGCTTCGAGTGTGGCCGTCGGATTTGGCTACAGTGTAGGATGACACTTCATTATTGTTATAGTTAACAATATTTCATTAGACTCTACAATACAATAACTAACGTAATATTGTGCTATTTCACACAAGAAAGTTTCGATATAAGCTTTCCGTTAAGTGCATCAAGGTATTCTCAACATTACCCGCTTTGTCGTACAATTGGGAGCATCCATCGCTAGTAACTTGCAATCTTTTGAGCTGGAGATTATTTGAGCAATATGCAAAAAGAATGTGATTATGTTACTACCTAACTACTTAATAAAATGATGATGATTTTACTCTGAGGATAATTATTCAGCAAAACCATTTTATACTCTGGTATATCTAGAATATAGCTGAATACATTTCTATGTTGGTCATCAGATTTAGCGTCTGAATTTGAAGCTACAAATCCAGACGCTACACAGAAAATAAGTTGACTAAGTCCCAATATAACGTAGAATTTAGCTGCATTGCAGACTTCTGAACTATTACTTTAAAGCTAATATTTATTTTCTCTAAGCAATAGAAAACGTGGAATTATTATTTAAGGTATGTATTTATTTAAATTTATGTAACGACAAACATGCTTATTAATAAAATAAAAGATGATAATTTGATAGTAAATGTGGGGGCCAATGCATTCCCCGGTAAGCGGTTGGTTATGATATAAAACACAATATAATAAAATATGTATCCGTTGCTTTTACAGCATACATTTGCGGAATTTCCACCACGCCATACCACAATAAACTGTCGGCGAAGGTGACGATAATGGTGTCATAAAAATTTAAAGTTCGGCCATTTGCAAGTCAACCTATGGCCGTTGTACACGCGACGTACCTTTAGTGTTGTAGATGATAATATAATTAGATGTAGGTACCATAGAGATGTAGAACCTGTCTCTATAAATACAAAGGAACTCGGCTGTTGACACTTGGCAAGTGAACACGGTCGGTATGACCAGAAACTTTCTCTCTTAAAAGTACAGGCCTAGAGTGACATACAATTTTATGTTTATTTTTTATAGCATCCGGCAATAGAGGTGTAGAATTTTGATGACACATAGAAATGTGCATTTTTTAATGATATGAATTCTTTCCTTCTCTCCTTCCTTTCCAAAAGATTATAAAACCTCATGAAACTCGACAGCATGGCAGTGATACAGATTAAAAATCATTATACGAATAAGAAATCTGTCAAAAGATTTACAAAACCTGTAATAATGAATTAATGTAATAATGTTAAAAGTCAAAATGTCTTTAGTTTGGAAATTGATAAAACCATTAACCTCAGTCACGACACTTTCGGTGGAGCGAAGTTAAACCGCCATTTATTAACCTTTTATAGTTACATCACGAAATATGGAATAGATGTGCTTCATATTTTATGGCGTGATCCGAGTTTACACTTTACAGTATCGTACAAGATAGCGAATATAAAATTTGACGTAAAATCTTTGGTAAAGGGTTTGTTTATTTGATTCATTATTGAAATACTCCGAGAAAATATAAAGAAGCACGCTTTCTTTTATGCAGCATGGCAAGCAAGTCGAAGATAATATGTTTTCCTGAGAGTGTAACTAGCCCATTTATACAAGTATACAGTTATAACTAAGAAGCTATAGGGAAGCTATAATATATATAAAATTCTCGTGTCACATACTCATCCGGAACGGTTAGAGCGATTTTCATGAAAGTTTGTGTTGCCTTTTGGATAGGTATACCTATATATACTATATTTCCACGGGATTGAAACTTAGGCGGGTGAAACTGCGGAGCGCAGCGAGTATAATATATAATATTCTTATATTAATGAGTCTGCATGAAATGCATCCTTTCATTGACGCATAGAAACATCGGCACGACTAGAGGCTAAGAATATGTGCTAGTTTTGTTTTCCTCCATACTAATGGGGCATTTGGAAATTTACAAACTACTTCAAATCCGCAATATGGCCGTCATTTTATACGGGCAAAATGTATGAGCCCGTACATGCAGCCCGAACTCGAAAGTTAATTACCTTACCTCATATTACAAGTGGTTGACTTATATCAAAATCTTAGCGTGTGGTAAAATGCTTTTAAACATAACTGATGCATTATGTTAACAGAAAACCTTTTTTAGTAAATTTAACATCTTATTTCGTATAAACTTGGTGTGAAAGCTAATAAAGAATATTAAACGAAGATTTAAAGTTTGTTTCTTATTTTTGAGGAAGATTTAATCCGTAAATGAATTTCATTCTTTGAGGTGCCACAGTTTTTTATTCCACGCTTTGTCCGCAGTTGAATTAAATTAAACGCTATTGCGCGGTAATCCGGACTGGAAGTTTTATGACTTGTATTTTATATATATTAGCGATATCTTTTCAATGCATACACGCTTTAGTGTGTTGTTTTATTCTAATCGAATGAGATATTATAACAATATTCGGTAAGACACAACGGTGATGAGCTATCATGGTATTTAAAGAAAATGTTTATTACAACTATAAATATATCAATTAATAATAGCTAGTTAGTATTCTTTTACATAAAATACTTATAAAATATAACCCTCAGGTAATAATCATAGTAGGTGAAATCAACTAACTTCATACATTTTTTGTCTTAATTATAATTGCAAAAGGTACGGCGTGTATCAGCCCGCGTCACTATAATGAATATTCATCCGACACTTACCTTCGTACTGTAGCGGCTGGTGGTGACGTTTTCGCGCCAACATGGCTATAATCGCCACCATGGCGAGCGTGCCTATTGTCCCCGCGACGATTCCCAGCGCCCAGCTCGCGTCTATACTGCCGTTTATTGTCTTCGCTTCTGAAATAAAAAAATACTTTCAATGTCGTCAATTTTTTATGTCTTGGAATGCTAGATATTTTTAGTATTAAAAAAAAATAGGGACGAATATGTGTGACAGGAGACCGAAAATTCGCGCACTTTTTTGATTTGAAGGGGGAATGAATTTATATTATTCCTTTTTCATTTTTATTTTAATAGATTAAAAACTAATAATTTGACAGTATTTCAGATTTAGTTTACAGAAGGATAATATTTTAGATGTTGCAATACGCGACTACTGTAAGTATGAAAATTCTTATTTCTTCCTTTCAATCGTAGGACGTCCTCTATTGAACATAGATCTCCCCATAAAATAAAATGCAGCCTTAAACATAAATAAGGTAATAAATAGAATACAGAGGTATATGGATCGATTTCTTGTATAAACTACAACCGGGACGAGGCCGCTCGCGTAATTATACATTCATTGTAGTACAGATTTAAGTTACTTTAAATATAATAGAACAAAGTTATATTAGTCATAGATTTATTACAGTCATTTTCGCCATATTAGAAGATATTTTAATAATTTCATATACATTAAAAATTGGAACAATAATCTTTTTGGCATTTATAAAAAAAATCATCATAATATCATAGTTAAATAGCTGTGCCCCGCGGTTTTACCCACGCTTCACATTTAGGAAATCCATATAAACTTTAACACCATATTTCACGCCCTTAAGGGTTGAATTTCTAAAAATATTTTTAAATTTTTAGCGGACACCTGTCATAAAATATACCTGCATGTCAAATTTCAGGCCGATACGTCCAGTGGTTTGGGCTGTGCGTTGATAGATGAGTATATTGTCAACTTTGAATTTTATATATAAAAACTTATGTGTTTATAGTATAAGAGGTAAAAAAGCAAATGCAAAAAGGAGTCTGTTTATAACTTTCAGAAACATCGACATGATTGTATGTCAAATGTGTCATCTGGCGTCTTGCCCAGCGCACAACAACGCATCTTAGTGCCTACCTCTTAGTGCCTCTTACAAAATTGCTATTGCTGACGATTGAGACACTTTTGCATTTCATGTGATCTAAATCGTACGGCATCAGTAAACACTCTTACGATGAACCAATGTTTGTGATCCGTTGTAACTCCCAGCTCTACACGAAAATCGTCGTCTTAGTCGCAAATATTGCAAATAGGAATCGGAGTTCATCTGATTATCTTCCCGATTTCAAAGCCAATTATGAGCAGCCTCCTCATTTGGACGTCAGTACGAACCGACAAAGCTCTGGCGCTCTGCCAGAAGTCAATCGATCGACTTCATTGACAATAACTGACAATGTGCATTAATTGACTTCGAAGTTACTTAGAATAGCTTATCTGTGAGGCCTTGTGTTAGATTATAAGCGGCTTCGAGCGCTGATCATATCTCTTTCATGCTTTGTCTACGGAGGTTATCAATTCAGTTTGTTGTTGTTATGTGTAGAGTATCGATTGGCTTGTGTTCTATTTGTAAGCATCAAACAGATTATGTGGTCCAGGTTTGAAACAGTTTCGAATCAGAATTGTTATTGGGATTTTTCAATTTCTAATATCAGTCCGGGGTCAGGAAATTGGCGGCATACTGCCGTGATTTGGAGTTATGTCATCGATTCAGCGCCCGATTTCTGTCATTGCATCGCAATAGGAAAAAAAAACAAAGAGTGCACTTGTATGGGCTACTAATATGTCTTGCGTATTAACATAGTGCACACAAGTACATTTTAACAATATTTGCATAAAGATATGTAAAAACTTTGTATCTCAACGAACATAACATTGACTTATTTTGTTATTGTTGTTTTCTTAAAAAATGTTATATCAAGAAATATAGTTTTCTAATTAGTATTATTATCAAATATCCATGAAAAAAAAGTATTTACTGCATTACAATTTGAGCTGGCACGATCAGGTCTCCTCTAAAGATCCGTGGCGTAACTATGTTGTTCGAGGCCCGTGGCAAATTCGTCGGATGGGCCCCGCTCTTCTAAGTTCTAACTAAAATAAACTATGGGCACTGTTCTGTGACCGGGGTCCCACAGAGCGGGGCCCGTGCTATTTTGCCGACTTGCCACTATAGTTACGCCACTAGGTAAGTATAGTGTTTTCCAAGTATCCGACCTGCCTGTGCAAATTTTATTTGGCCATATAAAAGTAATATTATAGAAATATTCTAGGGTTTTCTACACCGATGCTAAAATTGTTTTCGTAATATAAGAAAACTTTAGAGACAGAACATGCCGGCGAACGATAAAACCGAACGAAAAAATATATGAATCGTACGTAATAAAACGCAATATACGATGATGTACCAACTTGGAACATAAAACTTTTGCGCCAAAATCACGTTTCATATTCAATAAGATAACGTTGATTTATATTAAAACGCCAATGTGCTATTTCATTTTACAAATGTTACAAGGCTTATTTTTTTTATGGTATAGGGGGCAAACGAGCAGTCGGAACTATTTTCTTGTTTAACGACGCCCATAGACATCTGCAAAGTGGCATACAGATGTGCTGCCCTCTTTTCTCCTCCCACTTCCATAGGCCTACGGCAACTTACACACCGCACGAAACGCGATAGCACAGCTGTCAGTTTGTGTGCAGGCACAATTCGGAGGCATGCAAGCATTAAGTTTGGCACTACATCTGAAAATATATATGAGTTTGGCAATGATAGTAATGACAGTTATAAATTTCTATCTACTTATTTTTATATTTATAAATCTCAAGTCACTGTGTTTGTCCGCGATGGACATTGGAACTGCTTAACCGATTTTGATGAATTTATTTATATATCATACATATATAAATATAATATTTACTTATTATACGTATCCAACATAGACTCTATCCAGGATATTTAGGTCTCAATGCCCAAAGGGTAAAACGAGTCCATATTCTAGACTAGTACGTCCGTAACTAACTAACGTAGTTCGTCCTATCACCATACGGTATCCAATGAATCGTGGTAGTTAGATAATTGAAATCTACAGAGATGATGTATTTTTGTTCCGCTATAACAACAAATATTAAAGAAATATATGATATTTTGTAACAAACTTTAAACCGCATAATGTTTAATATGATAGTTATAAATAGGTTAAGAATTTTTAATAATGAATGCTCATAAAACAAAAAT
>LUGF01028373.1:377020-392397 GCA_001625245.1 Calycopis cecrops | reverse complement strand
CACCTATAAGTATTATATAAATTAGAAGACATAAAATAAAGAAAAACATTATTTATAAACAAAATCTAAGCATACAGATCTATGTATACTTATGCTTTATAAATATTATATTACATTACACAATAATAACACTATTAAGTACACGAAGAAGGTGATAGCAATCTGTATGGTACATTGCTAACGCCTTACCACATTCAATTAACAACAACCTTAGAGGTAACTCTTCACAAGTACATCTGCTAAGAAAATAAGCATTATTAACTATAATTATTTGTATTTTGTCATGTTTTTTAATTTCATTATTGAAGACTGCTCATACTGAATTTCCTCAAATGGAGTTATTTATTGGATGTGACAATAGTACACTGTAGATTCCATAATAAAATCTATAAGATAAATTTGTTTGATATAATATATTTGTAATTCTTATTACTTGATATAATTTATTACATTTAATTTAATTAATTTATTTTATTATAATTTCATTAATTAAGTAATAAGTGTACCTAACTCCTTGTTTTCTTTTGTTTAATAAAAATCTACTACAGTAATTGTTTTTATTTAAGTTTATATGCATAAATCTATAAAAGAAGGTAAAGACAGTGGTATTTTAATAAGTTTCATAAATACAATAGCTGTTTTTCCTTTCTTGTTGACAAAATATACACAAAAAGCATACATAGCTCATTTCCAATTGAATTGATAATAAGAAAGTTTTAAACATCTGTGAAATTAAAGCTTATAAATTAATATGTTTGTAAGAGTTTTCCCAGCACAACTGGGGAGAGACAACTTGGTTACCATTGTGAAGTGACTGTATCAATTTGGACTTAACGTTGCAAGATAGTAAGCAGCTGAATTGAACCAACACTAGGAGGGACTGCCTCTTACTTGTATGATGTTATCGCAAACTGAGCTCTTTATCACATTTCGTGTGGTTTTTGTTTTAGCTGCATGCGTGTAGCGTTGCGCTACCTCTTACTGGATTTTTACAGATGAACGACTTGGGTATCAAGAGGTAGTATTGAAGTAATATAATATAGTTTTATATTAATAAACAATTGTTTTTGTTTGTACTCTTCTTTATTTTTTATTATCCTAAAATCTTCCTTTTTTAAAATGACAGATATAATTCAAATTGTATACATCCATTTTAATTTTCAGCGTAGTCATTCATATTAATTGATATTTTTCTCAAATTTGCCTCGTCTTTTATACTATTTTTACTGTAACTACGCTATTTACATTGCTCTTCTTGCCCTGTTAATAAATATACTGTTTAAAAAATATTGGTTGCTACATAATGTTATGTACTTATGTATAAAATGCATTTCATAACTAGCAGTTAGGTTACAGAAGTATGACAATAAGTCTCCCTTTTCACTAATAATTGTGCTACAATCAGTAACTCATTTTTTTTTTTCTTACATGAAACATGAAACATTAAATATGTTGTAGGTATTGTTTTAATAAAATCTAAATAAACTTTGTTCGTAGACACTGAACACTATTGAATATTATAGATCACACTGGTATCTAGACAGTTTTGTTATGAAATACTTATTTAAAAACTACTTTTATTCACAAAAACTTTTTGTTATGTCTGTTTATTGTGTATACCTATTTATCTCTATATTATATAATTATAAAAAGACGACAAACGTGTAAAATTTAATGTTTTATTTGTAAATATAAGATACGTTCTCCATGCTTATACAATCGTTAAACCATGTGGCGCGAAGTAATAAATTTTATTCAGTGACTTGTTTTGGTTTTGCTTAAACCATCGTTATTATGTGTTTATTAATAACGATTTTTATTATGTCGAGGTAAATCCTTAGAAAAAAGGTATTCTTTCCCTATTCTTTGTTTATTAATAAGGGGGTATGTGTTTTGTATTACGGACAATGTTGGGTATTATAATAAAACTATATTAACGGATTTTATGGCGGTTTATTTAATTATTTTAAAATACCGACGTTTAAGAAGCTTTACGGCAAATATGGCACGGGTGGACTGATTCGTGATCGTGGTTGCTGTAAAGCTAAAAATATTTTTACTACAATGTGTGATGGTCGCATTAACTTAAGAAGTCATAATGTTGGGTATTTTTCGAGCATCGTCGAAATACTGTGTATTTTTTTTAATATTATGTCCGTCGTCAATGTCGATTTTGATACGAAAAAAAAATTAAATTAAAATTTGTCATTTTTATTATGCTTTTTTCTCATACAGATATAGCATATTTATTCATCATTCATTCATCAATTGGTTGAGCATACAAAAAAATCATAATGATTATTAAATAAATATGAGAAAACTAATTGTTGTCCTTAAGAACATCCAATATTTTTTTACATAGAGTTAATATTAACTCTATTTTTGTTACTATTTCAGGCAAAATTACTAAAATAATTTGGATGAAATTAGGTACAGGTGTAGAATAAATCTGAAATGATACAAATTTATTTACATCGTAGATTAATATATAGATAAAAGATGATTTAACATTAGCTTATATTAATAAGCACAAATTAACCAGTACTGCATGTGTATACATATAACTTTATTTATTTATATTACTGAGCATTTGTTTTATATTTTTAACAGTAATATTCGTTAGATCTGCGAGATCTAGGCCAAAAACACGACAAAACATCAGCGTATCTGGAAACATATACGGGCAAACAAAAATCCAATTACAAATAAAAAAGCGACGTACAAGGCCGTACACATTTAGGCGATATTTCCCTACCTTCAAACGGCCCATTGAATACGATTCGTAAAGTTCGCGAAACAAAACTGAAAAGGTGAAAACTTCCAAAGACCCCGCACTGTTGGTAATTTAACTTTAGATATCCGAACTAAATATTTGCCTCGCCCGTTCGAAATCGGGGAATTCGAAGTTCACAATTGATAACTGGCGTTCTTTGCAATAGTAGAGGAGGTGGAACTTTTTAAATAAAGCAATAATAATCCGCATTGGCGTACTAGCCCACGACGCAAAAGGGGGTGTGATGTGTTTGATCTATATATATTACTCGTATATGTGTATATATGTCTATGGCAATGTAGCTTTTAAACGGATAAACAGATTATGATTGTAGCGCTATTCTTTAACTTCATTGCTAAAAATCGGTCCATTAATTGCATGCCTTAAGCGCGAGCGTGGGTATGCTCTACTCTCGCCTAAAAATCAAAAACTGGGTTCGGTCAGAGTTTTATTTTAAATAAATAATAATATAGTGCTTAAAGTAGGTTGGCCTTCATACCACAATAAAAGAAAACATCAATGGTCATTTTTCTAAACAATAAACAGCAATCCAACCCACAATTTGGATAAAAAAATGAATTTTTCAGAAAAAATTCTATGAAAAACATATAACATTCTCGCTGTAATCACCATAACTTTTGAAAAACATAACTAATCGATTTAAATTTTATTTCAATAGGTCCGTAAATCTATTGTGACGAACTGATTAGAAAACCATAACTCAATTATTATTCCTTTTATTGTAAAAAATCAAATGTGTACTGTTGAAAGTAAAAAAATTACATCTTAGGCAGCCTAGTATACAAATACACAGAGTAAACGTCAAAAATGTGTCAACAGTGAGCTCTGAGAGTAAAGTCACTTGAGACTTTATTTTCACAACGTTAGAGTGTATAATTGAATAAATCGCGTTCGCGCACTTAAAACATTATGGTAAGAGACATTCTTTATGGTTAAGTTTTAATTGCGTCATTCATATAAGCTGCCAGCACAATTTTATTAGTCTAACGTTTAATAATTTTAATTTACCAACGTTTCTCGACTAAAATTATGTAATTTATATTGGTAATAATCGCTTTTATCTGAAGCAGTTTTTATTTTTTTACATTATGATGTCTAATAAATATAAAATAACTTATTTTCTTTAAGATTCAAGTTTACCATAAAACTATTTGAAAATTAAAAATAAAAAAAGCAATTTTTGGTGAAAAACGTATATGTTATCATGAGTATCTAATTTAAATAACATACGTATGACACGAGTGCTTAAGGCATGCACATTTGGTTTTACCAAACTTTTTAGGATGTGTATGTACTTAAACTATTACATTTTAATTTATTATAGAGCTACGTTACTTTAGTCTATTCTATATTTTCTAAATACATTTCCATATTACTTGTATAAAATTAAGAACAAAACTATTATGCAATTGCCCCAAAACTTAACATATTATACAATTGTAAATATTATTAAATTTAAACTTATTATTACCAATTTTTGAAGACTATCAGCTCTATTCTTATTTTGTTAAGGAGGGGGGCGCTATTATTATTTTTAGTAGTATTTTCAAAATTTAAATTAATTTGAAGACTATCAGCTCTATTCTTATTTTGTTAAGGAGGGGGGCGCTATTATTATTTTTAGTAGTATTTTCAAAATTTAAATTAATGTAGTTATTATTATTATTATGTTAAATTTTTGATGAATAATTCATTGCGGATACTAAGGAGATGAGAGTGCCATTGTATGCAGCTAAATATAACCAATGGAACAATCAAAGCCTTCTTCATCAGAATCAGAGCATCTGTGCTGGTGCCGCCCTCATCCTTCTTTTGAAAGTTACAAAATGTGCGAAACGTAACAGCATTGTAGTCACTTGGCGGAAGTATTGTGTGTGAGGAAGAGATTAGCATGGATCTAGCCTGCCTACACAAATTGTCATATTAATATTACGTATACATAATAATAATAAAGTAATAATATCTGCGTCTATAAAGTAATTAGACATTATTTTGATAATGTAACATCAGCCTAGTTATGTAGATATGTGTGGTTGTCTTGTCCTTTTAATAAAACGCTTCCAAATAATAAGCTGACATGCATAATATAAGTATTAGCCAAATATATTGTGCCATGAGCACAAAGAACGCTACTTGAATCTACAAACACTTTACCAACCGCACATATTTTGTCCTTTTTATAACACTTTGCAGGGTGCAATATATATCGTTGATAAGACAGGGAAAAAACAACACGTTGAACCCATTATGTTTTAGAAAGCAAAGCTACAACCATCCAAGGTGTGCTTTTAAACAATCGTCTCTATCGTCCTGAATTTAGAACCCCTATTTAATTGTTCCACTTTAATCTGCGTCACAAAATCTTTACCGGTGCACATTACATGCAAACACGGCTGATACGCAGGGTACATGACGTGATTTTGTTAGATTCTGTTTTGTCGCATGTTGATGTTGATTCATATATATCAGATAACATGAATTTTCATTTATATTATGGTAAATATTTCTAATCTTATAAAATTACAAAATATTTTTACCAATGTTATATTAAGTACGTTCGTAAATATAATATTTTGTGTATTTTTTTAAATTTTTGAAGGATTAATTTAGAAGGATTCGTCTAAGAACATAGTTCTTTTTCAAACACGATTTCTGACTGCATCAATTGCTAATACAAATATCTGATTATTAAGTCAAGGGAAGAATATTTAAGCTACATCTGCAACTACAACACATTTGCAGTTCCTTTCGAACGATACAAATTTAAAGCTAGCTGTAAATTGGATTGGCGTCTTACGCCATAACTGCCGTTCCGGCAGAAAATCAAATTTGCATCGGCGCCTCCAATTTCACGACGCACAAGGTAATTGGCATAACACGGATGTTATTACGTGATTATGTTCAATAATGATAAGATGCGTTACTGATATCGGATTATTAAACTGATTATTAATAGTTGCATTGCAAATCAAATGTGAACAGAAAACAATGTAAGGTAACAGCTTGTCTTCGGAGGGTTTTTGATCGTGATTTTTTTGTGGGAACAAGGATAAAGACATAGGCACTCATATTCAGGTAATTGTGTCTGAATGGGTTTAGAAATAACATTCACTAATTTAATTGAAACCCTAGGAGGGGTTGCCATGAGCTTTGGCGCAAAGTATCCAGTCAATGTTTTTAACTAACTACTGATGATCATAAACACACAAATGAAGGCAGCTGCTTTGTACATATTTTCTCTATCCCCCGCTGGACTCTCTTAAATCGTACATAATGCTTACATCATGTCCATCCATTTAAGACCGATGTTGATGGGCCAGAACTATATCTCCGGATCTATACAAATTCGTCTGAAGTCTCTATAACATAAGGAATGTCATGCCTTCCCGACTCCTAGTCTATAATATTTGAATATTCATTTACAATACGGTTGTTAAGTCGAACTTCCTGCCAATACGATAACTCGTAACATTGTTACTTCAAACAATGCTCAACTAACGGTGCGACAATACGGCTTGTTCCCAACAATTTATATCTTCTATTTGATATTAATATTAGCGGGGGAATAGTTTCGCGTTTTCTTAATAAATGTGTTTGATTTCAACTGAATTATATAATAACATTTATGTTGGGGAAGATTGCGTATTCACATACAAACATAATAGCGACGCACTTTGACATTTAGATGATCGACGCAGATGGTAATACAGGTACAGAATGCTACGTTTTAGCTAAGTAACCGTACATCCGTGAATTCGAATCTCGCTTAAGTAATATCCAATATGAAATTCTCTTTTGACATTTCGAACTGACATAATTTTATATCATTTGATCGGAATTATACCTATATTGAGAACTTTTAAACACTTATCACGAGATTGCGATGAATTTGTATGATTTGTATTTGAAACAACAATCAACACGATTTGAGGAACACTTAAATAGTATTATGTGGGAAAATAGTTAATATTTTATAATAAAATTATTCTAAACTTAGAGTGATAAAAAGGAGAGACCTGGAAAAGAAATATCTTACCAGGTCAGCAAGATTGAGTGGGACGACAAGATGGTCGCCCGCATTGATTTTGGGACCAAAGATATATTTGTGGACAGACAAGCTTAGATAAATAGATACTATAATATATACTACATATTATTATTATATACATAGGAGAAATACATGTAAATAGCTTAACTGTACTTACGCTATATTTAAACTTATATGAAAGTTATCCATATAAGAGCTTTAGTAAAATGTATGGTACATTTGAGCGATTACAATTATTTTAAATTAGAATTTTTTATAGTAATTTGGTAATAGTACGGCGGCAACTATAACAATTTTCTGGAACTAAGCTACTCGTGAATATCGACTACAATATTTTTTTAATGGTACATCACTAGTCTTGTGTTATGTTATGACGTAATTTTTGGATTTTATGAATTAGTCAATTTATTTCAGTATTCCAACATCGGTCACAATGTAAGCATAAATATCTTATTTACTTAAACTTATTGCACTAATCCATCAAATAAAACATAGAATAAAAAACATCCGCATCCAAAACGTGTTGATTCCATTTAAGAGCGAGGGAAATGAACAAGATGAATAGAACGAAAACTAAAAAAAAATGCAACAGTTTGAATATAATGAAGACACCAATAACGCGATGCCCCAGATACTGATGAAATAACCGCGCCTCGTTATTCAGCCTTTTTCAGACCTCGTAATAGAAACGAATAAAAAATAATCCATTTACATGTCAAAAATTTAACTAATAAAAAAATGGTTCCAATGTTTACCCGCCGTTGATTTGATTCCGATTAAAATTTATATTCAACGTTTGATTAGGCAGTTGCTGGGATAATGGTTTTTGTTATTTTACAGATAACATTTGCAAAACTGTTTGTCGGAATTCGACAGGACTTTTTTTTAAGTTTTAAAGGGGCAAACGAACAGTCGGATTCATAACTACCGACGCCCATAAGTATCCGCATAGAGGTTATACGGGTGCATGTCCGTCCTTCTCCTCCCCCCTCCATGGGCCATCGGCTACTTACACACGGCATGAAACGCGGCAGCACAGGCAACGCTTTACGCTATCGTATAAGCGAGAGGTACCTCCTCGGTAGTGACGACCCATTTCAGCTCCACACGTGCATTAAACGTGCACAACGTGCAAATCTGGGACCGTTTCTATGACTGCCTATTGATTCTGAGAAAGGAAAAAGGGCGACACTTATATAAAACAACTGCTCTGTATTTTGGCCGTGAGATAAGTAACATCAGATTTTAAGCTCATGTAACTACTGTATAAAAACATCGTCCGTATTTACTGTATCTTCAAGGCATTAAGTTGCTCTTAGGCTCTTTTAGGAGAAGAATAATAGATGGCGACATAAAATATTCACGCACCCTCTTATCCGCTATCTGTGGCCCGTAATAGCCTCTAGTATTACATCGGCCCATGGACGTTGGTATACTAATCCCTGCTTACTACCGATATTATTATTTTATTATTTTGGTAAGAGATTGTGCCACGCTGCATGCATGTATCCGAATTGGGCCGGCAAGACCGGGGAGGTGCCCCTTACCCTTCTATTATATGCCACATGGTCACAAAATGCTCGAAACGACAGTACTGTAGTGTGTGTCTAACACTACGTTAGCATAGGAATATAAATTAATGTTTATATTATAGAAACTAGTTGAATGAAAGATTAGAACCTCCTCAATAGGTAAGCTTTTTATTAAAAAGATAGATTTAGATTTAAACTTACAAACTAAGAACTCGTTCTAGTATTGTCTACTTTGACAATGAAAGATTTTTATTAAATGAATTATTACTTACGAAGACCTCCAGCCGAGAACTCTGAGGCTTAGGAGGTATTATATTATATAAGTGTTCTATGTAAACTAAAGACTCAATAAACGATATTTATTCATCAAGTGTATCATTATATCCAAAAGGTGGAATAGTGTTCAGCCAGATGGCAAAGATTTAATTATAAGTCTGTAGTAAGCAATTACAGGATACTAGAGTAAGTAGACTTGCTCTAAAGACGCCCCCATAAGATATCAAGAGAGAGCTCTACAAGCAGGGCTCTACAGTACTTTACACCACAGTAAATCATCTGCCTGCCCGGTCTTGCCGACCTAATAGCCAATACCACTAAAATGCAGCATAGCCTACCTCTTATTCACTGCTGGTTTGCCCTCATATAGTACCTACCTACGAAAAATATAACTCATGTATTTTATCCTAAACGTCTTTATATTTCGTTATTTTTCACGCCGAAATCACGTTTTAGAATTAAAATCACGTGGCCCATATTTCTCTGGCTTCACCATTCATGAGCGCGATGACGAAAGTAAAACATACTTCGTAAATTTCATCATTTTAAAATTTCACACTGACGCGAGACTTTTGAAAAATTTCAAAATGCACTTTCAATTAAATTTTTTTGGCCAACAAAATATATCACAGTTACGCGAACAAACCGCTTCATCGTATGCTCTCGGGCTAAGCCAGCATGTATTTTAAAAGGTATTGTAGACGTGACAACCCTATTTTATAATTCAAATTAGATTTCATTATTTTTTTGTAGTATAAGGAGGGAGTTATAACCTGTCCTCCTCCTTCTTTCTTCCTTCAGTGCTTTTTATTAAAAAAAATACTCCGTCCCTTTTAACTCAAGGTCTAAGAATATAAGAATAATATATAAAGTAACGTCAACTAAACACATTTCAATAAAGCTACAAAGTACCAAGGATTTCTATTCCGTTCGGAGGCCAAACACGTCTAACTGGTCCTTACTGACTAGAAGTGTGTCCGACTAATTCTATTGCTGTCGACCAAAAAACCACGGTTTTTTTATAGATTTTGGACTTTGTGTCCCGGTATAGAAAGTTTCAAGCAAAATTAAATTGGAAAACAAAAAATATATTTTAATTTGAGTAGTCTCTCATAGTATCAAGGCGAAAACAACGACATATGTAAAATCCACCGCAGATCCACCCATAGCAGCAACATAGATAATAAATACATAATTGGATACTCTTAGAAACTCATCTCATATCATCTCTCCGTCTCGCCGTTCCAGCTGTAGCTGGGAACATAGAAACCTTTTTCTATAAATTATAATAAAATAGGAACTCCTGGCAATAGGTTTCCCATCTATTCTGCACCCTGAATTCTATCTATTCGGGTAAAAAATATCTAAGAGATATAAAATATTTTAAATAGTAAGACACTCACATATAACTTGCAAGGCCACCGGGGTGGATCTCCCGTCTCCCTCCACGTTGGACGCGATGCAGACGTACTTCCCCGTCTGCTCCCGCGACACTCCCTGCAGAGCCAAATGAGCGGAGCCCGCTATCACGCCGGCACGCTGATTGTGTGTCATTACTTGGCCCTGCGAGCGAGATTATTGTTAACGACGGCCGCATTCAGCGGGCGGTAAGCTTGCATGTCTTTTGTAATGTTGTAATTGCTAAATCGATTTCGGTTGCGTGAAACTACGCTGGTTGGAAAAAAAGCTGTGGAATGTTTCGCTTTAGATTCATTTCTGTTTTGAAATGTAGGTACTTGGAGCGAGGGATTTGTGTTATAATGTATAGGTATGTAAATGAACAGTAGTTGTTGCCTTACAGTTGGACCTAGATATATGGATTAATGCTACACAGACATAGTCTCCTTCTTTTGTTCATAGGCTAATATAAGCTTTCAAACAGCGATACTTTAAGGCATTTGAACAATATATAATAGGTATATCTTGAGTAATATCAGCCAAAATCGCTTTCAATGCAGTTATGGCACTAACTTAAATGTATAAAATATGCATAAGGTTTATTTTTAAATGTATGCAACTCATATTTAACTGTGTTAGGATAAACAAAAAAATAAACCACTTTAAATAACTAATTAATACAATACATATATATTGGGACAAACAAAAAAAATAAGTTTACTGATAAACAAAATGGAATAGAAAACAGACAGTATTATGATTTATACATAAATAATGTATTACTATTTACTGCTACATATTCAGTGGAAATATTTCACTCCATTGCGGTAAAAGTCTTTTGTGATACCATACCACCAGTTGAAAACTATTACACTCATGAACCGGATGAGTCCTCAAAATTTAGGGTTGTCTATTTCACGTTTCCATTCCAACATAAGCGACCAAGTGCAAGCAAAAAAATGTTGTAGGTAATAAAAATAGTGCAACAACTACAAAAGTTGACGATAATAATCTATTTTTGAAAAGAATCAAAAAGTTTTAATTTCAAATATGATTATAAATGTGTAAGGAGATTTTAAATAAGGAAATCAAATTTTATTTTTACTTAACACAGTACATTATAGTTCTGTCAGCCGCTGGAACTCGTTGTTTATGATTAAAAGGTTGAGACTAAGATATTGAGTAATACCACACTCTTTTACGCATACGTACTTAAATAATCTAAACAAAATTGGTCGGCGATATGGACTAGAAAAAAACGTTTTTTTATGTTTCAAATTGTAAATATAAACTAAAAATTACAACTGAATGTTACAACCGCGCATTTTTAATGCATAAATAACTTCTATATAGAAACCTAAAACAACCAATATTAGTGTTAATATCATAATAATAAACAAAAAAAATGTATACAGCGTTGAAAATACAACCAAGTAGTTGATAACCTCTTATTTTTCACGTCAACCACGAATTACAATTTCTCATTCAACACACACTTACGAGAACTGTAAAATGCATTATAATAAATAGGAGAATTTTACAAAGCTGAAAATTTTATCGCTAAAACACAATTTCACAATATGGAATGTATTGCTCAAATGTGCTTCGCAATAAACATTTGAGCTCTGTAAAATTCTCTTACATTTCGCAATGGTTGGCAACCCTATTGAAATGAAACATTCGCATTGTACTCACATTATGCTCCCAAACAACTTTGTAAGCGGGTGGATTTGCTCGCACCACGCACTCGAAGTACACGTCGTCGCCTTCTTCGATGTCGTTCGGATTTAGCTTCGAGCCGAGTTGCAGTACCACTATCGGTACGTCTGCAAAATAATGCATAGAAATAGAAGCGAGAAATGGTGAATAAGGAGAATATTATATTTGAAGAGACAAAAATTTGTAACGGGATATTTGAATATATTTCGCCCACGCCTGTACTTTAAAAATATTCTTGGTAAAAATAAAAAGCCCTTTAGCTATTGACTAGCTTTAAGAAAGTTCTATATACAATGAAGAGTTTATATAAACCTAAAACTCACTTTTACAAATTTTGAGTATTATGTACACATTTAAAACGTAGGATGCGTAGGACGTAGGATATTACATTGAAGTTTCGAAAAGTAAACTCTCTTTCAAGATTACAGTTTATAGATAATATTAAAAGAGGTAATTGTTTTTAACTTTGTTTGTTAGTAGGTGGAAAAATGAAGTTTCGATAATATAGGCACTATTATGGACATTCTTTAACTAGCAGAAAGCTTGATTATTCAAGAGTAACATAGACCATATTATATAAATATGAATGAACACAAAAAATACGCGGATTAATATATTTGCTACTAGCTGACCTGGCAGACGTTGTCTTGCCATTATTGGAAAATATGTTGTCATGGTAACGTATAAAGTAATGTCAACGAAATCGAATTGTCAACCCGTTACTTTACCCTACAATAGTGTTTCAAGTCGAGATTCGGACTGCTGCATTATTTACATTGATTAATTATAGCATATATTATGTTATCGAAGACTAATAGCTATATAACAAAAAAGTTTCATCAAAATACGTGTAATAGTTTTTGAGTGAAAACCGCACAACAAACAGACACACAATGTATACAGACATATTACGATCTTGCGAGTTATGTAATACTTGAAAGCAGGGTATCAGAATTCAATACACGTCAATTCTTTAAGCTTCAAAAGCGAATGTACTCACAGTGTAAATTTAACGACATCGTGGTCTCCAGCTGGGTGTGCTCGAGTTTCTCGTGGGTCGCCTTACAAGTGAGCACGTGGCCGTCGTGCTCCATACGCGGCGTCCACTGCAGCACCGAGACCGTCTCGTTACGGTCCTCGGAGTTCTGGACAAAATTAATAACCGATATGTTACAACAGTCACGTCGTAGATGTGGGAGATACAGGATTGATGTGGCTTCTTCTAGTGGTTACTTCTGGAGAATAAGTGATAATATATTTGATGGGATAATGTTATTTCTTGATAGAAATTCATATTAATATTTTAATAAAGAATATACTGTTTCCACTTTTTTTTATTTTTTTTTTATTAAAAATGTTTACTTATAGTCGTTACATTATAGGCTAGGCTAGTTAGTATATTTGGTATTGCTGTTTAATTTTGAGATATGTCAAAATATTATACAAACTGAAAACCGATCGTATTTGATGTAATTTAAATTAACAAGCAATGGAAATCTTGGAAATAGTAAAAACGGTATATTATAAAAAATAAAAATATAACAAAATATACACCTTAATTACATAACGCGAATAAAACTCTCAATCAGTTATAGGCTACTCATATACTCAGGAGTGCAGCTAATAGAAACGACAGCAAGGGTTTAGAATGAAGACGTTTAGGCAAACGAATGTTAGGCTGTGTCCCAGTGGGCAAACTGTGAGAAGCAAATTTGTGGCGAACTAAAATTCGAGCTAGCTGCAAACTCAGATCAATTTTCGTAGGTCACAAGCAAACTGTTATGTTATTTTGCTATGAATCGGCCGCTAGCTACAGCAGCCGTACGTAACGCTTCAAACAGCGTGAATTAAGCGCAAAACTAGCTATCTGTGGACCCTCCATTTCAAATATATGAAAGGGCGTACTAAACAGATACGCCCCAAACTCAGTCCGCCACTAACCGTTTGTCTACTTGGGATACAGCCTTAGTTCAACGTTCACCACGTGAAATAACATTCCCCGTCCAGTAGCTGGTGTTGGAAGAATACGAGTAGCAATTGTTTTGATGTCCATTGAAAGAAAAATAATAAAGTTAGCACAATTCTAAATGACTCGCCACGGATTAAATTTCATTGAAATTGAAAATAACACTCCTATATAACTGTTGTGTATTTTCTAAATTATCAATCAGACACAGTAGGAGAAAAAACAGACGTAAAACTATTAAACAGTTCACGTGTACAATTTGACAAGGTGACATAGTCATCAACGCACAGCTCAAAGCACTGGACAAATCGGGCTGAAGTTTGGCATGCCGCTAGATGTTATGAGGTAAGCATCGGTTAAGAAAGGATTTTTAGAAATTCATTTTCATTCCCCTTAAGGGGGTAAAATAGGGTGTTGAAGTTTATACGGATTTCTTAGAAAGTACACGCGGGTGAAACCGCGGAGTACATGCAGTTAATTAAAAAACACACTTACAGACTGTGGGTCAGAGACTGTCATCTGTTTATCGTCCAGCCACCAGGTGATGATGGCTGGAGGCCGCGCTCCGACCGCTCTACAGGCGAGCTCCGCCGGTTGTCCCACCGACAGTGGTTGCTCGCGAGCTAGTATTTCTACTAGCAGTGGTCGTACTAGAAGAAAAAATTATATACCTAGCTATTTAAAGAATTAACCTTTAATAAACGTCTAATATATTCTAAATAACCTAAATAATCATCTCCTTATTTTATACAGAATTATTTAATTCGCTTATTTGTTATTTTCTTGTCGTTTTAAGGATAATTTGCTACAAATTATATTCTGTATTGTTCTATAACAGCTTATATATATTATGGTATTTCATTTAAAGACTCTTAAAAATAATTATTTACAAATCATACTGTTTCTTATAATAAATACTAGCTGCCGCCCGCAGCTTCGCCCACTTAATACTGAGTACCTAGATGTTATGGGTATGATCTGCGGAAGAGATGCTAGTTATAAGAAGTTTTGACGTTCATTGACATTCCTTTGTCAAACATTGTACTTGGAATTATAAGAAACTAGTTTCCGCCTGCAGCTTCGCCCGCGTAGCTTTCGGACTTAAAAAATGGAGTTATTATACATATAAACCTTCCTCCTAAATCACTCTATCTATTTAAAAAAAAACCAATCAAAGTCTGTTGCTTAATTTTAAAGATCTAAGCATAAGCCGCAGTAAGAGGTAGTGCCGCACTGCACTGCACTTGCATGCATGATGCAGCCGAATTGGGCCGGCACGACCGAGGAGGTACCTCTCGCTTACACGACCGGACTGGCGCGCGGCGTGGAGTGACATCTGTGTTGTCGCGTTTGTGCGGTGTGTAAGTAGCCGGTGGCCTATTGAGGCGGGAGGAGAAAGGAGGGCAGCGCGTCTGTGTAGTTTCTGTACGGATGTCTATGGGCGTCGGTATTTATGAAAATGGCTCCGACTGCTCGTGTGCCTCCTATACCATAAAAAAAAATACAGACACACAGACGGCGAAAAGCGACTTTGTTTTATAGTATGTAATTATATGTATTGATGTTTTTAGAGTCGAATAATAGGATGTAAGCAAATATTACAATAGAACTATCACAAATGTGCGTTTAAATTAAATAAACTAC
>LUGF01028373.1:335466-359284 GCA_001625245.1 Calycopis cecrops | reverse complement strand
CTTTTAGAAGTTGACATTCCGACAGCAGCGCCTCCTATCGCATCTAAATGTATATTATTTAACCAGCCACCCTCACCCAGGTAACCCTCGAAATACCCATATAAAATTACAACCTAATCGGTTCAGCCGTTTAGAAGTTGAAATGGACGCGGTCTTAAAACGAGTCTCCCTGGACCCCCCTGACCCCCAAGGGGTCAACTGGGGGTCACTTCCGAAAACCCCTTATTTTTGCCGGACATGAACTGGAGTTATTTTTGGGGTCGACCCCCATTTGACCCCGAGTTGACCTCATGACTAACCTTAAAAATGATCTGCAAGTCATAAAACGTCCAAAAAACCACTATTTAGACATTTTTATATTTTGACCCCTGGGGGGTCAAGGGGATCCAATTGTATTTTTTTACCATCTAGGTAACCACCGAAATACCCATATAAAATTTCAACCTTATCGGTCAAGCCGTTTAGAAGTTGACATTCCGACAACAGCGCCACCTACCGGATCCAATTGTATTTTTTTACCATCCAGATAACCATCGAAATACCCATATAAAATTTCAACCCAATCGGTCAAGCCGAATAGAAGTTCACATTCCGACAGCAGCGCCACCTATCGGATCCAATTGTATTTTTATACCGTCCAGGTAACCATCGAAATACCCATATAAAATTTCAACCCAATCGGTCAAGCTGTTTAGAAGTTTACCCGTTTTCCCATGGGAATAAAATATTTTCCCAAGGTAGTGTCTTACAATAGCTGAATTGTCCGACACGACCGAGGAAGTACCTCTCGCGTACACGAGACCGGCGTGAAGTGACAGCTGTGTTGGCGCGTTTCGTGCAGTGTGTAAGTAGCCGGTGGCCCATGGAGGAAGGAGAAGAAATTTTCATCGTATGGAACGGTACCACCAAGAACACCCTCGACTGAACCGGTCCAGCATCATTTATTATTATTATTATTATTCAAATAGTTTTTTCATAATCAAATTTAAAAAAAAAATGTTTGCTCACAAAACACTGCTCAAATAATTTTTTCATATGCAAATTTAAAAAAAAATATGTGCTCACAGTACACAGCTCATTTAAGTTTTTTTAAAATACGTTTTAATATTCAAAACACTTCATTTAAGATAAAATGCAGCTCAGTATATTTAAATAGTTTACCAAATTTTGAAAAGAATGCAGAACGTAATGTTGTCACTCAAACAATTATTAGGTCGCTCAAATATTATGAAGTTTCTCATTTTGTATTTTAAGCAGCTCAAAATGATGTTTGTAAGTCGCTGTTTTATTGATTTCTAGTCGCTCGCAGTCAGTCGCTCACTTAGTAATTCTGTACGCTAATTTCATTATTTTTGATACCTCAAATTTTAATTTACAGTCACTCGTTTAATTACTACCCTTTTGTATTTACCTTATGCATTGAATATTGAAAATGTATTTGAGGTTAGAGCGAGATGTTGTAAGTTTTTAAAAAATGACACATTTTCTAAAATACAAATATAACTTTGTGGTTCATACAAACGCTACGAAAAACTAAGTTACCTTCATGCGCGAGTCTGACTCGCAATTGGTTTTTTTGTAACAGATATTGCCATGCTGCATTGCAGATGATTTTGCCAAAACGAACCGCTCTCACTCACAGGATATTGTCGAAACCATAGATTATACATCTCAACTGTCGGCACAAAATTACGCGGATATCTATGGGGGTCTATGGCCAGTCTCCCCATATACTATAAAAAGTTTTCTTTCGTTAATCGACACTAAAGAACCTCCCCTCTTCTATTCCTAATGTTTTCTATATTTATCTATCCATTTAGCACCGAAACATGTAATTTGTGAAATGAAGTAATCGTTTGAACAGATTCCATTGAGACCAAAGTAAATATTGAACCCCAACCACTCGGAGTTTAGAGTCGCGGTTCAATCGACTGGATATAATCACAAGTATTTGTTAAACACTTGTTCGCCGTGAAACCATAAGCTCAGCAGAAGTTTTACGACACGATAAAAATGTGGTGTAAGTAGCTTGTAGGATTATATTAAATGGAATTATAACAGAATATACATTATAGTTATAGCGTGCTAACTTGCACTTCCCGCAAGACCAGCGTAAGACCTAGCAAAATCTAGAATTTATAATAAAAATACCTCTGTTTTTATATTGCAAAGCGAAAAAATAAAATAAGGAAAAGATAATGCCACGCTGCATGTAGCCGAATTGGGCCGGCATGACCGGGGAGGTACCTTTCGTTTATTTTCGATATAGGGGGGCAGACTAGTACTCGGCGCTTTACAGGAGACCGACGTAGTGACAGCTGTGCTGTCGCGTTCCGTGCGTTGTGTAAATAAGCGGTGGCCCTGGAGATGGGAGAAGGAAGGCGGATAATGCATCTGTTTATCTTTATGCGGATGTCTATGGGCGTCGGTAGTCATGTAAATGGCTTCGATTTCTTGTTTGCCCTATATTATAAAAAAATGCAATGAGAGACACCCATACATGCGCATGATTGTTATGCAGAGTTGCTGCTCTCCTTATCCAGAATAGGCCATCGAAGACTTACAAATTCGTGAGATCCGGAAACCTGGCAGCGTAGCTGCATAATCCCTTTGAGACGGCATCATGTATCGCGACAGGTCTTGCTAGCACAATTCAGCTGTCTCATGCATATGCCATGCAAAGGCATGCACAAAAGCAAAGAAAAGAGCTTATTCTTTCCTCAAAGGTCGGCAACGCATCTGTTAGACCTCTGGTGTTACGGATGCCTGTGGGCGTTGGTGTTCACTTTACATCAGGTGACCTAACTGCTCGTTTGCCTCCTATGCTATAAAAAAAATGTACTTCATAGTATTAAACTGTGTTTGTAGGCGAAGAATAACAAAACGTTGAACGTAACAGAATATGAATTGTCTATTCGTGTTTAAGCACTCTCATCTTCAAGAAACTGTTAAATATAAGCATGTTTTCATTCGTAATTATATGCTTGAACATTAGGTTGATGTTTAACAGAAATATGAGAATAACACAATAAGCCACGGCAAATGAAAATAATCTTTCACTTGAAAGATCCTCAATTTTCAAAATATTTTTATGTCCTAACACATCAACACTTGATAGTATCTTTAAAGCACAAATGACACATGTCTTTTGGAATATGAAGAACATGCACATATACACACATAAATACATTGGTGCAATATGAAGTATGCAGGTGTGTTTTACTTATTCACCCAAACTTCTCTCAAAGTGACAAAGAATGGTGAAACGACATCGCCATCACGACAATTTTATTGAGAAATCACCTTTTCAGTTGCACCGGCACAAACAAAAGTTTGGAACCACTTGAGTACCGTGGAAGACGTAAACAAAGAATCAAGTGGCACATCTCTATGAATATCAAATGATATTCCTTCGGGTGTTCAGTGTTATTTATATCTACTACTGTAAGTAACGACCAGTCCGAGATACGGACTAAGGTTGGCGACTTGCAATGACGTTTTATTGCTCACATTTCTAAAACAATAGAAATTCAAATAAACCAACGCATAAAACCGACAAACATACGAGTGCATTGGAAACGAATGAAACTCCAAACTCATCAAATTTAAATAACGCCACTATGTTAGCACATAAACATTTCATGAACTAAGCATTATTTCAAGCCGGTATTGGCAAGAAGCTAGTACTAAACCGCAACTATTTGGCTTCGTTCCGACACGCTTGACCGTAAATTCGCATCGGACGTCTGGGGCAGGTGACTAGTTGGCACAGATGATACTGCGCATCAGTGTTGCTTTATTGCTCTTTTTATACTGTTTTATTGTGGCCATTAATTTTGCCGATATGATGGTATGATGTTTTAATTCTTACTGATAAGTAAATGATGAATGCGTCGCCATGTATAGTTATATAGCTAGGCCAATGGCTGGCCAGCCTGTTACCTAATCAGCTTAATATCCATTGAGCTAGACAAACAGTACGATATATAGCTAATCTTACAAGGGGTGTCTAGATGTTACAGATGATAATATGACATCAGTTTCGCTTGATTTCTATTTTTATGTGTTTTATTGTTGCTAACAATTTTATCGATATGATAGGTAGGAGGAGGGAGCGGATGTCTATGGGCGTCGCTAGTCTTAAAAATGGCTGCGACTGCTGATTTGCCCCTCCCCCCTATACCATAAAAAAGATGCATTAAAGAAATATCAGTGGTATAACTGCTATTTGTTGATATCGCCATAGCTAGAGGGCTAGTTATCTAGATCGCTATTTATTAAAGTTGCCAGGCAGTTTGCTATTTAGTAAGCAAATAGTACCTATATAAGCTAGTTTCATGTAACGCGCAATTTAGTAAGAGGTAACTGGTTCGCATAGACGACACCAACCATATTTTATTGTAGTGGCCATCAATTGCACCTGTACCGTACCCGTGCTTCAACACTCATCAAAAATATCATACCACCATAATATCATATATTTACTTGTGAGTTTCGCTGGATATACCAATATTTAGTTATTTAGACAGTATGCTACCTTATCAGCTAAATAACTAGTGAGCGAGATGTACAACGGATATCCAATTAGTATTTTAACTAGAGGGTCTTTGACAAGATAACTGCACATCTTGTCAAGGAGACTCGATGTTAGACGTGCTAATTGTATATGTATATAGATCTAGTTTTACATATTCTTTAGATGTAACTAGTATATAACATTGATGCGGTAGTTAAGAATATTTACTCTTATACACACTAGAAATCCCGTTGTAAAACAAGACAAAATAACGTGTGAACGGAAAGGAAATGTGTCTGACGTTTGTGCTGCAATTTCTTTCGTCGACTGATTTACGCTAGTGTTCGTTGTACTTTGCAATTTGTATCCTTGAAGTGTTACATTTATCTGCTACAGAGAGTCAGACTTCTCCCATACTGCCTTGCAAAATAAAGCCTTTATAACGTCACGAACTTAACATAATATCGAAATGCACTAAATTTATTCGATGATCTCTTTGTTGTATAAGTCATAAGTTTTTCTGTACGGATCAACTAAACCTTAAAAAATTCAATCTGCTTCAGCATTCTACAGATCCTTACGTTACCTACGTAAGGATCTGAAGAATGCTAGAATATACAGGGTAATTTTTTGGTCACCGGCCAAATTTTAAAATAAGGAAGTAAACATCATTCCAAGGGTGTGTTTTAAATTTTATCGTCTAATTGTAATGTTTTGTAAAATAAAAATCGATTTGAAATGGTCCTTAAAAATACATCGATTGTTGTTCTTACACGAAATGTATCGGTTTCAAGGTCAGTGACGTCGGCCTACCGTGAGTCGCAAGTGTGATACACGCGGTGACCAAGAAATATGTTTTACAACGTGGAATAAAGAAATTGTATCTAATTATTTTTTTATATATCTTTAATTTTCTTCAAATTAAATTATTGATTCTGAATCAAACCTGAAAATTTGGCCGGTGTATATTATTATGTATTTGTATGTATAATATTTGGTATTACTTGTCATGTACTATAATAGTAAGTGATATTGCAGTCTAATAGAGCCCGAACGACCCGAGAAGTACCTCTGGTTTAGATGAAACTGACACAAATTTACAGAGTGTTACGTTTCGTGAGGTTTGTAAGTTACCTAAAGAGGGTATATGTTAGCCTCTTCCGGAAACTTACAAAGAAAAAAAGAGGGTAACATACCATGTTACATGTTTACTAAATATATGCGGATGTTTGTAGGCGCTGGTAGTTACATAACTCTAATATTACTGTAATATAAAAAAAAACAAAACCCAGAAACTATATTATGTAATGCTCTTTGTGTAGGTATTTTAAGATAGTAATGGAGAAATAATTAATATATGTGTCTGGTTGAAGACCAAAGTATTCACTGCATATTACACAATAGACACAAGACAGCAATATATTGTTAAAATAATCTTTATCAAAGTTATTGTAACACTATATTGCTTTCAAGAAGATTGCAGACCGTTTCTGATCTAAGCCGGTATGCAAGTGGCTAAGATACAACTCGATTACAATAGACAACGACAAACAATGCATGGGATTACAACGCGTGGAATGAAATTCCATGACGGAAGCAAATTTCATAAAGTGAAATTAGATTTCATGAAGTCACATTTGGCACTCCTTGGGGCGTTTGTTCAGCAGTGGACTTCTTCTGATTGCTGATGCTAACGACGATGATGAAGCTCATACATTGTTTATACCTTTTATATTCTTATCGATAGCGTTTATGTCATTTATCACGGAAAGCTGGTGTGATTTTTAATGTAAGTAATTGTGGATCATCGAGCTTTGCTTATTTAATATTAAAAATAAAAAATATCATTCATTTAAAACCTATACGTAAGAAAACAACCAACTATTAAATTTTATTTTGTACTTAAATTCTTCTCACTTGATTAAGAATATTCTGAACTATTGATTTTTAAAGCTTGATTTTACATTGCCCTAAAATTTGCTTTTTTAATGGAATAGGGGGGCATATATAAACGAGCAGTCGGAGCCATTTTTATGACTACGGACCCCACTTAGAGACTTTACAGATGCGCTGCCATCCTTTCTCCTCCCACCTCCATGGGCCAGCACCTACTTACACACCGCACGAAACGCGACAACACGTTACGGTCTCAAGTGCTTGCATGCAGCCGAATTGGGTGCTGTCCCAATTCGGCTGCATGCAAGCATTCACTACCTCTTACTAAGCTTTCAATTAAACCTCTCAACATAATCCTATAAAATGTTAATCTCATATAATCGGCATATAATTTATTTATACAAATCGGCTACTGACCACAAACCATCAGTAGATACATATATATTAATATTCTGATTGTGTTTGTGGCGGTGCACAATATAAATAGATTTCTCTTTGCCATATGTTATATTTTGGTATAAATTCACTCGAATTAAATTGTTATGTGCATGTGAAGTATGTGCAAACTTCGACTGATTACGTATTGTAACAGTTTTTAACCCCCGCCGGCGCAAAATGGGGGATGTTTAACGTCGATGTCTGTGTGGTGTGTACATGCACACATATGTGTGTCTGTGGCATCGTAACTCTGAAACATATAGCCTGCTTTTGAAACGGTTTTTTCGATTCGATCGCCAGTGCAATTTTCATTTTGATAGATGAATTGATTTTTTTTCAGTAGTTTAAAAAAATCAGCTCCTTTCTTATTACGTAGAGGGTATTTCTATTTTTTAATTTATTTAGCTATTTTATGACATAATAATACGAAATATAATATTGGGTATATCCCTCGTTGATCTCAATTATTTACCCAGCAGTAATGAACTTTTCATCATTTAGTACACCTTACCTTACACATACATCATTGTACAATGGTACATAATACACGTGTTACACCTGATGATCATTGTCAATGATTAATAATGCAGCTCACGAGCTGAGGTGAACACTAAAAGCTAATATGACGCACATGAGGTAAACTCAGTTAGTCTAACTTAGTTTAACCTGCATGTTTATCACGTGAATTTGCGAACACCGAAGTGAGGATATACTTAGTTACAAATAGACATGTTTTGTTATATTTTCAAGTGCAAGAAAACTGCTTTTTTATTTATACTATTACTTTATTATTATTAATATTACGAGCACCGAAAAAAAAACGAAAATCAGACAAGTAATACCATAGATAAGTGCGTTCAGTCACCTACTAAACCCCTGCGGGTGCCTTCAACCAGGCAACAGGATCACTTCAGCGACAGGAGGGCCTCGGCGAAAAGGCCACACTTCCTCTCCTTGTGGACTGTCTGGATGCTTTTGAACGGTCCCTACAACGTCGTGTTCAGCTGGGCGGGTTCCCATTCTGGCCCGACACGAGCACAGGGGCGATACTGGAAGAACGCCTTCAGCCACACAAAGTTACATTCTTTTGTTTTACAGAGTTTGTGTTATGCTCTTCAGCTTTATAATAATAGTATTAAAGTATAGATTATACCTAAATACTACCATGGAAGTCTCTGCTCTGTATAATTAAAAGTCTCACATGTTTGTAGTCAAACAGACAAACAAGACTTAGCTTTCCATAAACCATGTAGTGTAATCGCTAATCATATTTGCGTTCGTGTTGTTTATTTTATCTGAGTACACATAGCGAGAAACACCAGTCTCCCTAGAGCTCTTCAATATTAAGTAAACTCAATTGTTCTGGTTATACTCTGTTCGTAGTTATTTGTTTATAAGTTTTTAATTAGTAGGACCGATGCCCGCAGACGTCAGTTGAGGTTTGGAGTTGATGTGAGCGAGCCTAAAACCCTGTGGGAGTACACTCTTTGGACGGAAGCAAGAAATCGAGGAAAATGGTGTACAGTGATCACAGGGTTCCTTGAAATAAAATTTTATCTATGCTTAATTAGGAAGAGTTGCGAAATCAGCTAAAGGCGGACAAAATATTGTACATGGAAGACAATCCAGAAAAACTTGCTGGAGATTTTTTTATAAAGGTTAAGGGCCAAACGAGCAGGTAATAGATTATTACCGCCACCCATTGACATCCACAAAACTCGAGGCTTTACAAGCGCGTTGCGCGCCTTTTAAATAAAAGTAAGGTCTTTTTTAGAATAACCAAAAACTTGCTGGGATACCTAAAATCTACCTAAAAACACCATCCATCAGTTTGTAGAAATTCCACCTGTTTATATGAAGGCGCATCACGCGAGAGATGCTGAAGTCAATGTGGTGCGTACATTACTAATGTCGAGGAAATCCCCGGCAAGGCAAATAAAAGGTAGTGCCGCACTGCATGCTTCATGCAGCCGAATTTGGCCGGCACGACCGGGGAGGAACCTCTCGCTTACATGAGGCCGGCGTAAAGCTGAAATGCGACAGCTGTGCTGTCGCATTTCGTGCAATGTGTAAGTAGCCGGTGACCCATGGAGATAGTAGTAGAAAGGAGGGCAGCGCATCTGTATAGCCTAAATGTGGATGTCTATGGGCGTCGGTAGTCAAGAAAATAGCTCTGACTGCTCGTTTGCACCTCTATACCAAAAAAAAAAACCCGGCAAAGTTCTAGGCAAAAAAAAATATTCGCTGGAGATTGATATTACACGTGTAAAACCGCGAGTCGCAACTATTGAAAAAAGAAAGATATAAATCCGATTCGAAAGATAAATATAAAACGTTTTTACTCTTTACGAAAGACATAAATGAGAATGCACTTTGGTGTGACAGGAAAATGATGATAGTACATTACCACATAATATATACTACGGCCGTTTTCAATATTCTATCTATTCGTCATTTGTGAGTAACAAATAAACAAACAAATTTTCGCATTTATAATATTAGTAGGATTGGACTTGCTTAATTATTACTTATGACAAAATTATATCTACATTAGGCCAAAATATAGATAAATACAAATGATCCGTCAAACTGTTTGCCCTAAACAAAAATGGCAATCCGCTTACTCAGTAACCCATCGACATGGTGCGGTAAGCGTTATTAATAGTACGGCACATAGTTTTCCCACTTAAATGACTTAACGAGAACTATTTGGCCCCGCTGCCAGGGGTTAGGTAATTAGCTATCTGTATTTTGTTATAACAGATAATATTAATGTATACTGAAATTTTAAGGTACGCAGGGCGAGTAGTCAAGCCTTTTATTTTCCCCATTGGCGCCCATAAACATCTGCTTATGCGAAGATTATGCGTTGTCCCCTGTCGTATGAATGGCGTTTTTATAAAAAAACGTACAATACGTGACAGTAAATATAAAGTTTACCTTGATATTATCAAAGCGAGAGTCATCAATGCCTTTTCAGTCCGTTGCTTACAAGAGACATCTGTCTTGTTTAATTAATATAAAAATAATTATACATATTATTAAATAATTATGTTTTTTTTTACGATATAGGAGGGCAAACGAGCAGCCGGAGCCATTTTCATGACTACCGACGGAAACAGACATCCGCATAGAGGCTATACAGATGCACTGCCCTTCTTTCTCCTCCCACCTCTATGGGCCACCGGCTACTTACAAACCGCACGAAACGCGACAGCATACAGCTGTCACTTTACGCCAGTGTCGTCTAAGCGAGAGGTACCTCCCCGGGCGTGCCGGCCCTATTCGACTGCATGCAAGCATGCAGTGTGGTACTACCTCTTACCAATGATTTCTTAAATTTACACGAATGTTACACATTGTAATAAAGTTGTGGTAAAGAATTTTATCGCGGTTTAAATCGGCTTTGTAAAATACTTAAATAACCGCGATAAAATGCGTTTAAATCCGATAAAATACTTAGTTTTATTACAATAATTATGTAATTGACTAACATACTAATATTCGTGACTAATCACAGGCATCTGGAAAACACGTAACTCTCCCATTTCAAGCTACATAGCAATTATATTTTTAGCAACATTCAACGTACGGGGGAGTCAAAATGGAAGTACGGCGTAGATTCATTTAAAATTTATTGGCGACCATTTCATATTCGCATTCGAGTGCAAACTTGCACCACGTTTCCATGGAGGTAAATGAATTTTGCAAAGATATTTCTGTATCGGGGCTGTGAGGCGTATAAAGTAAAATTTAATAATGCGATTGCTACGTTGCCGTCAAAGTGGGATGACGTATCTAGGAAAGTAATGGTGTCTTAAACAATAACTGTAACTTTACATTTATTATTTACACTTGCAACTGAATATATTTCAAAAACTTTGTGACTATGTCAAGTAGAGAGAAGTGAGAGGAAGATTGGGAGGATATTGCCCCGAGTGATTGAAGTAGGTGTGTGAGTGACCAGTGAGATGAGCCTTACCCTTGTCAACATATTTATATGTGTACCCTTCGAAGTAAGTCTTATCCGAATATAAAAAACAGAAATAGTCGGTTAAAGTAAAGTAAAAAAAAAGTAATTTCACGCCATGAATATATGAATGACACGATCTGCTTTTGAACTGTATCTTACCAGATGCAGCTAAATAGCGCCGATACGATCGTTGAGGCACCGATACCGATGTAAAGTGTCTGTCACTTTTCATTGGTATTGGTAGCCGGTATCGGTAATTGGTATCGGTATCGGTATTGGTAATCGGCAAATAATATGAAAATGAAATAAAATTAAAATGTTTTTTATTCAAAACCGAAATATAGGTAAAACTTGTAATTGAACGTCAATCTTTTAGCAGGTTGACCATAACGCTGACCAAGGAAGAACCGGCGAAACAAAATTAACGGGTCCTAATAAACTAAACAGTACCTATTCATTTAAATCGAGATTAAAGAGGCATTTCTCCAGTGGTGATAGATAGCCCTATTACTCATTAACTCTTACTTTATGTTGCAGCCACTTTCAAGCAAAATATTGTTTTGGGCATTGGCAAGAAAGGCTAATTATATTGAAGACGTGCCCCAAATGATTCATCATACACCAGATTATTTTCGCGCTAAAAGAAATCTAATGGATTCGATTCCAAGAAGGAACCCACTTTTTTCCACGACGTCAGCTCTTTAACGAGTGATTGATTCGTTTTTAACTAAAAGGTTATTTATCACGAGAACATCATCTCGGATCTTTGTTCTTGCTTACGTTTAAGAAGATATCTAAATTAATCTTCTTACAAAAATGCTGTGAGTAATTTTATATTCTTTGAAGGAGTGATTAGGGTATCAATTTTACTGTTGTAAATGTACACAATGCGTTGAAAGAATAACAAACAAACTTTTGTATTTATAATAATATAAGTAGGTAGGTACTTAATTTTACAGTATGGTAACAATATTTAAAACTAAACTTAATGATCATAATTTATATCGTCACCATAGTAAGTAAAGAATTCTTATATCTAACGGCCCAGATGTTAAATGTTTATTGCTGTTGTTTATTACTAATATAACCTTAAAAGCATGTGGATTTCCAAATGTACCTTGATATAAAATAGTGCAAAGGAGTAGTGCCTACGGAAATAAACGAAAATATCTTAGTAATAACATAATAAAAATATCGGCCAAGTAAGAAGTTTGGGTCATCGTCTTGGCAGGCAACCCTCTGTACTCATGTAGTCCGGCTTAGAACTGTCTAAACTGTCTGGTTGTAGAAAATATTTCCTAACGTTTCCTAACATTTTTATTTACAAGACTTCTAGAAGAATGTTTTAAAATTTTTGACGTTAACAGAAACAACATTTAGTTTTTAATTACTTTTACTAAATCTATATAGGATTTATAATACAAAGTAAGAAATATAGTAATACAAAGTAATAAAAAGAAAAATACAAAGTATTACTTAACCATAAGGCTAATAATACAAACTGAGTTAAATTTTAATTTTGATAAAGGTTTCGTTCTTACACATTTTTTTTATATATACATTGAAGACTATGTACCTCTATGTTCATGACTTTACTTCCAATTGAGTAATAGAGTCCAACGGCTACAAATCTACGACGTCGAGTCGTTAAGATACGTCTACAAAAGCGAGGTCGCTGAACAGAATTCCAATCCAATCAAAACAAAAATCCAATCTAAACCAAAGGAAATTCCATACCTTCCTAGTTGATTTTCTTATGCTGTAGTACCTATATACAGTGGTACAATTGAAGACACGCACAGTAAAAATGACAGTTTTAAGGTATTTAATTAATTGATTATATATTATTGAAATAAAAACAATTGACGTTAGGTTAGGTTAGGTTACACAGGAATGATAGTTATATTCATTCCTGTGAATGAATGTAGTACATTGCCAGATATATTTTCTGTTAATATAAATATAAATAAGAGCTAACACAATAAATTGTTAGCCGTATAACTAAACTTTACTGGCAACCTATTTGACAGATTTCAAGTCGCATAATGTTCCGGTTTAGGAGTTTCCGTTGGCCCATTAAAAAGGAGGAAGAAGTCCAGTATATAATATTTTTTTTTGAAGTCTATGGACGTCGGTATCCAAAAAAAGAGTAGTTGTTCATTTGCCAATACTATGTTATACCCATGCATTATATACATAATTATTTTGTACATTTAATATAATATAAATTGTATACTATACAAAATGTGTAATAAAACACAAACGCTGCGGTCTCATGCCCTCCAATACACTCGCGTACCATTTATGAATAGTACTAAACGGAACATTACATCCACCAATTAATTTAATGAAAGGCCCAATTTTACCGACCCGATTCATCTACTAGACAATGCTATACCTCCTTGTCAGCGGCCCGACCTGGATAGTATTCCTGGCGAATTCACAAAACAAGACAAGTTCTAAAAAAATAGTGTGAACTTTATCAAGCGTCCCAGAATGAAAGGGGACAAAAAGGTGTGTAGTGTTCAAACAAAAAAAAATATCCAAGAAGTAGCCTGTTAGCTAAAAATAGTTCTCGGAACCTAATGATGCCCGCAGGCTATAAAAAGATACCGTGAAACGCTCGAGTTCAACCATGGCGAGATACTTTTAAAATTTTTATTTGTTTTTGTTAACTGGGTGAACTTAAGTAAATAAGCAAACTTGTTCTAAATAATTTAATTGAGGATTTCATATTGTGCAATTATTTATAGTGAAGGCACGAAACGGCAAGACGAAGTATTTTAGAGAGAGTATTTTAGGAGAAATTATCACAGTAAGTATCTTTACTGTGATAATTTCTCCTACGGTGACTTTCTGTAATATACTTACGATGTGCGCGCGCACTGACACTAAAAACTGCGACTGATAAGATTTCATTTATAACCTATTTTAATTTATTACAACAAAGAGGTATAACTTCTTAGGCAGGTAGATAATTAAATAAATATGTACATGAATTGTCAATGACTTTTTCTGTTTTCGAACACGACACCTATAAATATCCACATGGAAGTTACCAAAACATGTGACGTTCTCTGCAGATGTAGATGTTATTTCAAGTCGCTAAAATTACTCGACTCTATATGAAGAGTATATTTGCTATTATATTAGGTATGTATGTACGTATGGACGTTTATAAAAATGTTGGGAATGTTCCCTTTCATGATGTATCACTAGATTGGTTTTGTTAAACGTGAAAAACGGCTACATTAAGACACTTTAAGCGGTCCGTTTTCATGTTTTTCAATTAAACATGTAATTTACCGTCCCTACACAAAAAATGTTAATCATTTCATTTTACGGGAGAACAAATTAATTGTGTGTTTAATTAATATGAAATATTTCCTTGCCTCATCACTTGTAATTAAGCGAATAATATATTATGTTACTAAGTAATTAATATTTGGTTTATACGTCAACCGAAGTAAATATACCGTGTAAATAACATCTACAGTGTTACCATCAACATCAGCCGATGCACTATACGGATTTGACGACGGATTAGTTCAGCTTGTAACGTAGCTGGCATATTAGTAGTCCCTCCCCTCTTCCCCGAAGATACTGCCACCTTGTTGTGGTGGGTGGGCTTGCTTGTTTCTGTATCCCCAAGACTATGCCGGACAGGGCTATCCATAGCGGATAGTCAAGACTAAGAGCAGCTCAGCTGGGAGGTCCTCCACCCTTTCCCCTGAATCAGCAGATGGCGGCGTGGATTAGAACGACTGAGGACTCCATTGGAGTACTGGGGCTAAGGGTCAGGATGGGAACCTCACCCCATTGCACGGTTCCGACGTTGTCGTAGTCTCGGCTCCGTAGGTCGTGACTGGTAGGAGGCACTAATGGATGGTGGGGAAACGACCAGCACCTGGCAAGTAATTAGATGAGGAGAGCCGAAGATCGGGCTCAGTAGAGCGCCTCGAGGCCTGTGTCCAGCAGTTGACCAGCGTAATTAGAAACCTAGCCAAAAGAGGGAGAGAAAGCAAAGGCGTTGGTTTACAAAAAAAAAATTTGCCCCTTTAAAAAAATTTAAACGTGTTTGATTTTACGATAATTTTGCTTCAACCTTGTAAATAAGCGAATGATATTCATAACCAATACACGACGGTATTATGTGAGCAAGGTACCTTCCAGATAATGGTGGTCTAAATCGAGCTGTGCTGTCGCGTTTTGTGCGGTGTGTTACTAGCCGGTGGCTCATGCAGGGAGGAGGAGGAAGGAGGGCAACGCATCTGTTTATCCTCTATGCTGATATCTAAGGCCGTCGGTAGTCCTGAAAATGTCTCCGAGTTCTGGTGTGTCACCATGTACTATAAAAAGAACTTACACTACCAGAATGAATAACTGAATGTAAAAACAGTCATTCAATAACAACTTTGTCTTAAATACTAAGATCTATCTACGTACTATAATAGGTACGCACTTCACACATTCAACAGCAGTGTAACTTCTACATAACTACAATATAACTCATGCTAATCACAAGTTGGACGAGTCGAAACGAACTTATGCGAAAACTTCGAAGAATAACTATCCAATAGCGAACCCGATACTGGGACTTGCTTAATTCATTTAGCAAAACTCGAAGGAAAACGTGTCTTGCACGGTCTTCTTTGACTAAGTTTCACTCTTAGATTGCAAGTTACGAACTACATGACTCGATGTGGAAACTCACCGATCACGTGTAGCACGAATTTGTAGTTTCTTGTTGGAGATACTTTGAAGTCGACTCGGCACCGATAGAGGGCTCTGTCTGTCGGTATGACGTCTCGGACCCGGAGCGCCGAGTGTGGGGAGGCGTGCCATCTCGCTCGGCCGGCCAGTGACGCGTCCGCCCAGTGGGCCGATGGCCCTTTCACTCGACCGTCGTAGCTGAAAACAAATGATTTTTTAAAAACTTATTTTAATTACAGAATTGCTGCGTTGCACTCTGAGGTCATACGCTGTCGTATTAAAATGGCCATGAGGTTTCGGAACGACACTGTAACAAAATAACCAAATAAAACTCAAATAATAAAATCATTAAAAATATAGGTATAAGGTATTAAAAAAAAGTAACGAAATGTACCTACAGCTAATGTACTGTAGGTGTATGTAACAATATAATATTTAAAAAATACCGTATTTCTTTTAAGTAAGTACACTTAGTATTTCTAAAGAAAATAATTAAAGCTAGTTGAGAACTCTTTTATTGTAATTGTTAAATGTATAGTCGGAGTTGGAAAAGATTAGAAGCCTTATGAAAAACAAAACAACTGTTTATAATATAAATAATATAGGTACCCAGTATAACTCACGTTATCAAAACATATCAAGCGATTCTAGCTGTAGCATGGCAGTCTGAATACATAAAATATATGTACGCTAGAAAAATATCACCCTCTTTCTGACGTAATCGAGTAAAAAGAACAATCCAATCATGAACCTCCATATACGGAGTACGTAAAGAGTTTAAATATACTTTCCATTTCCTGCGTCTAAGACAACATGACTCCACCATTATGGTGTTCAATGCTATGCTTGGAGCAAAAGGCGAGGTAACCTGTATTTCCTTTGAATGGAACTCAATACACTCTGGAATATTCGAATTGAAACGAAAGCCTTGTTAGAAATCTCCGTGGACAATAGGAGCGGGAAACCCTTGCATTACGTTTTATTTAAACAGTCGTTTCCTAGAGTCTTACGCTGTTATCTGGAAGTGCACGGTATTGTTGCGTTATTATTTTTTATTGAGAAAAAGCGCGAAACGCGACAGTGCTTCTAGATGCCAGTAATGAAATAGGTACGAACATTGAAAACGAAATTCAGGAGGATATATTTATATACATATTATGTACAAGTGGGTGTCATTATTTTTTGTGTCATCTCAAATATTCCTATCGGTAAAACAACACAAATGACGTTTAAAAAAAATCTTATGGCCTTTCTATGGTGACCACCAGAGACATTATCTGCCAACGATTCGTATACTTTGCAGCAAGCTTTGTAGCCGTAACCGTCTAAGAGGATCAGATGGACATAATTATTGAGATATTTTTTGGGCTAAAATAATATTACAATAAATTAATGACCATCATCAATTTAATAGATTTTTGTTAAGACACAAATATACGTAATATAACGTTAATACCATCTAATTATTTCAGCTTTTTAATATCCTTCATAGCTACAGATTAACAGACGTTTTGGGTCTACTTAGGAGAATTCGTTGTCCGGTTTGGTACAAGGTCTTTAAAAACTATATTTGTAAGATGTAATGACATGGCTGATATGTAGTTGAATCTTGCTGGCATGACCGGAGAGGTACCTCTCGCTTACATGAGAGCGAGAGTGACAGCTGTACTGTCACGTTTCGTGCGGTACAGCTGTCACTCTCGTGCGTGGTGCGTGACCCATGGAGGTGGGAGGAGAAAGGAGAGCAGCACATCTGGATAGCCTCTATGCGGATGTCTATGGGCGTCTGATAGTCATGGCTCTGACTGCTCGTTTGCCTCCATGTACCATATAAAAAATGCAGTCGATTTACGTTCGATTTGTGATATAAAATTGTCAGTACGATCGTATAACAATTATGTACAAGTCTATGGGTGGGTAGGTAGATCCGACAACTCGTTTTCACCTTATATTATAAAAAACGTTCCCTTTTCCAGCGTCAGTCTTCTAACTTCATATTACAAGAGAACATGGCAGAGAAGAACCATCGATCAAAGTTATAAGCATTTGTAACAGGTTCACAAAATGCATAAGCCACAAAGTGAAACAAGAAAGGTTATTAAAATTAAGACCGCGAGATGGAGATACACGAGGCTGTCCTTTTTGCCACCTCATAAAAACTCCATTAACGTTATTACATTATGTCCTACCTAACTGGAGTTTTTTTTTGTTCCTCGCTGAGTAACAGCGAAGTTTAAGCTAAATTGGACTTGAAAGTTCTGCGGATATTAAAAATGTTGAAAATGTGAAACGAAATTGTTTTATTTGTATTTTGTAATTTGAATTAAGTCAGATGACATGACGATCTCTCTATCACATACGGTTATGGTGTTTTGTGACCAGAGAAGTACCTCTCGCTTATACGAGACCGGCGTAAAGCGACAGCTGTGCTGTCGCGTTTTGTGCTGTTTGTAAGTATCCGGTGGCCCATGGAGGAGGGAGGAGAAAAGAGGGCATCGCATCTATATAGTCTTTATGGGGATGTCTATGAGCGTCGGTAGTCATGAAAATTATTCGCACTGCTCGTTTGCCCCTCTATACCATAAAATTTTTTTATGGGTGTGACTACGAGCCACCCTCCTCCTACCCTCAGGGTAAGACAGATGGACTTTACGCTATGTGATAAAATAAATAATAAATACACTAGTTATTATTTTAACCTGTTCAAAAGGGTAACTTTGGCTAATGCAATACAGTAATTTATAAAGATATATTTGTTAAAGCACGTAGTATTACATAGAATTAAATATAAAAAATAATAATATATAATACAAATATACTGTCTTAGGAGGGCAAGATGGTAGGGTATGCTTGTGCGGGCTCACGAGATGGATAGCTAAAATTATTCTATTAGTATTATAAATGCAGTTTTTATGTATGACTATTATTTGTTATAAATCGGTAGAAAAAATATAAATATAATAAAATAATAAACAATATTATGGCGTGCAATTGTACGTAGTTTTTGCCATCACCTTGCTCCTCTTCCTTTATATCTCAACAATATAAGCACCTACTGAATTTCAGTTCCAAGCATTTTCTATTCGATTATTTCCTAAATCATACCGTTATAACGTCTGGCTCCCTTTTGAGGAGAAATATTCCAAATACAAAAAAATGGGTCACACAATACAACCTTTTGAACGACCCCACAAGTTCATGAATTATACTATTGTATTGAAGAAGAATAAAAAGTTTTTGTGGTGTTCATTTCATTTTTCTGAAAACTAAATTCATATTTATTTTTCACTAGACATTGGCCCAGCTCCACCCGTGCATAAAAGGGGCTGAATTGAATTTCTATTTTTGAAAATTAACTGTAGCCTATGCTCTGCACAATAAATCTCCTATTAAAAGTACCATTAAAATAGGTCGAAACATTCCAATGATTACCCCGTGCAGATTAATCTGGGCAGGTAGGGTAAACTGCACACAATCGAAGAAGGCGCTGCCACAAAGCAGCCCTCACCTCTCAAAACAACTAATACAACTAAAACGACCTGATCTACGCCTCATCACCGGCGTCATTACAGGACACGGTCAATATAACAAACATCTTTTTACTATAGGTGTCACGGACAGTCCTCTGTGCAGAGCGTGCCTAGAGGCGGAGGAAACGGCTGCACACGTGCTTATGGAATGCACGGGAGTGGCAGCACAACGAGCGTCCTACTTAGGGAACCCTGAAACGCTCCAGATGGCATGCGCCAATGTCAAGAAACTGCTGGCCTTCCTGAAGGAGATGAACTGGGAATGACACATGAATGAAGACATAAGGCCCACCCACACGCAAAATAGGCGCAAAAGCGTCGAGTTGCGGAAACGGCCCCGGCAACAAGTAACAAGTAACAAGTACCCCGTGCAGAATGTCAGAAAGTTTATTATTAAAGTATTAATTTTTTTATACCTATTCACTCTTGAAAAAAAAACATGTTTTTTTTTTAATTTTAGTCATTTAATAAAAAGTTCACAAATTATTAATTAATTATTATTTTTAAAAAATCAAACCATATCGTACCATTAACATTTTATTTACATTTCACCCGCGCTAAAGCGCCCCTACTCATTGAACTCGAACGCAATCACTCAAAAACATTCGCAACGCAACTCTCTTAATGTTGCCCCGAACATAATTACGAACCATTTATTTCCTTCAAAAGTTACCTTTGAAATTCGCATGGCAGCTCTATTTGAAATGAAAACGTTTGCTCATAAATATTTCATAACTAAGCGAGCTTAAGGCACCGTCCTAACTCGTTCCAAGTACTTTGTACAGTAATTCCTGTGTCACATTAAGATATCTTAGCCGCCGTAAACTCGAATAATATCTTTAAAGCGATTTGTCTTGTGCTATTGACCGATAAGACAATTATGTCTGACTAGCTGCACCCCGCGGTTTCACGCGCGTAAATTTCGATCCCGTGGAAAATAGAAAATCATCCCAGGGATGGGATATCCATAGGAACAATTTTTCGAAATAAAAACTGTCTTGTGTTAATCCAAGTTACTCTCTATGTGTGTGCCAAATTTCATTAAAATGGGTTCTGTAGTTTTTGCATGAAGGAGTAACAAACAAACAAACAAATAAACATAAAAACTTTCGCATTTATAATATTAATATACCTGTTAGTTAGTTACTACTTGATTCTAATCATAAACAGGTTTCTGGTAAAATACCACACTGAATATGTTGGATCGACATCCTACTAATATTTTAAATGTGAAAGTTTGCCTCTCTGTTTATTTGTTTGTTTGTTTGTTACTCCTTCACGGAAAATTTTCTGAACTCACTTTTAAGACATTGGGCACACACCACGGGGCGCAACTAGTCAAGTAATAAAGAAGGATGTTATCAGTAATTTATTTTGGTACAGCTTAATATTGTTTAAAAAAAAATATTTAAAATTTACCTATTAATCTTGAAATATTCATTATAAAAACTTCGTGATCATTTGTGGTGGAGCTCCTTCGCATGGCTAGACCATTCTTTTATAATATTTACTCTGTAATTATATTCGGTATTTATGAGAATAGGTTGTATTTCAACTTTTCAATACGAATTTTCAACAAGATCGGAATTTACGAGTGTATAACCACGGGCCGCAGTCAATATTATAAACGCAGATAGGTAGGTAATTATACTCCTAATATAATATGTTTATTCTTTTTGCGCGCATAAATTTCTATACAAAATTGTCCGAATTACTCCACATTTATACGATTATAAGCTCAATTACTTAGAAAGACAGTATGTTACTTTCAATAAACTAATCCCCTGATGTACATTATTACTTCAAAATAATATTTGTTGCAATATGTGTTTTTGGGGACGTTAGTTAAGATTTATAGAATACAAAAGGCTCTCTAAAATCTATCGTATTAGTTGATTGTGACTCTATACACTATACACGTCAAAAATATAGATACAACATCTTTCATACAATTACCAGATAAGTTAACCTGCACATTTTTGATCAGCAATCGGACTTTAATAAATTACAAGGCGCGCGACCAACTTCAAATAAGCTAGAAGTTTCTTTTTAAGAAATTTAAAATGACTTCACGTTAAACCAAAAATCTTTAAGAATGTCTTGCAAAAATATTCTCTTGAAATCCGGCGTCCGTTCGTTTATGTATTTCCGAAGAAGGTCTTAAACATAAAGCCAATAAAACATTATTTATTCGCCATCAAACTCGTACCTTTTATGTACATTGCTATTGAGAATATGGGCGTATGAATTTGATACGACGTTCTTAAAATCCATTACCTTGTAAGTGGTATGGAGTGAAATGATGGCTGCCTCTGTAAATACAACGGATGTATTAGTTATTACTCGTGTTGTCATATGGATTGTGTCGTCATTACAAAGTAGGGATGAGCTTCGTATATTTGTGTAGAATAACGATATTGCATAATATTTGGATATGGAAAATTATAAGAAGGTTAACGAGATTACAACAAGAGTGGATGGAAATTTGAGATTTCAACCACATAAAATACTTATATAACAATTCCTATGGGTCCATTCTGATAATTTTTGGGACAACAAGAAGAACAAGGCTTTCAAGCGAGTAATTTATTATGGTGATGATCATATGGCCAACGTCTAAAAGTAACTCAACTAACCTTATATTGCAATATGCAACATTTACGTAAACTTATAAAACATCTTAGGTACTTAGTAAGAGGTGGTACCACACTATGCTGCATGTAGCCGAATTGGAGGTATCTCTCGCTTGCACGATACCGGCGAAAAGCGATAGCTGTGCTGTCGCGTTTCGTGCGCTGTGTATATAGCCGAAGGCTCATAGGAAGAGGAAAGAGGAGACAGGAGAGCGACGCATCTATATAACATCTATGCGTATTTCTATGGGTGTCGGTAGTCATGAAAATTACCCCGGCTTCTCGATGGCTCCACTATACTACAGAAACATCGTACGTTAAAATATTTCAAGGCAGCAGGGAAAATAAAAGTATAGTTATGTATATTGTAACATTACCAACTTTCTGATACAGAGGGACGATGATACTGACATGCGTCACGAGACTAAGAATAAACGAAAATCCATTTAAGTATACTAATGACTATTAATAATTATATATAATGACATTTTTTCAATATTTCTTTATTGAATCACTATTTATAGAAATATTGATAAAATATCATTATATTGATTTACAACATTGCCCACGCTTTCAAATAGAAACTTAGGGCTGCCTAAACAAAGTTTCCCTGCGTAAATCCTTTAGTACTAGCTACCACTGAAATTGACGTATATTTAATTGGTAAAGTATCTAATGTCTTAATAATTTAATATAGAAAGCTTTATTTATGTACATATTCTTGTGCAAAACCGCTAATCTTTTTAATTTGAAAGCAATCATATAAGAAAAGGCTGCTCTTTAAAACGTGTTTAATAGTTGTAAGTAATTTGTACTAATAATAAAGTGTTATAAAGTAAATTCTATTTATTAGTATATTAATTTCTTTTATATAGATAAATGTTATTGTGCACTGCCTCATATTTAGATTAAGTTTAATTTCCTATATGTCTTGGTTGCCTGGGAGAAATGACTGCATAGTAATAAGGCCGCCTTTGTGGACATTTAGGTATTCAATTGTTCTTGTGTATTGTTAAAATTTTTGTATTGTACACAATAAAGAATATTTCATTCATTCATTCATTCATTCTAATAATATTAAATAAATATAGTCCTTCTAGATACTATTTATAGATACTAGAAAATTAAATACATGAGAACCCCGTCTGTTCTCATGTATTTCATTTTCTATTAAATCTCTATCACGTGCCTTACAGGATGCCGTCTGTTAAAGCAGTATTAAACTAGAGAGTTTGTTGTGTTTAAGGAATTATATAAACTTTTACTTCATTTTGATTTAAAAGAGCGTATATTAGCGGAAAATACATGAATATGGTGTTTTTTTCTTACATAAAAACAAACCGATTCGACTTTCCACGTAAACACACTTAAGTGTTTTCAAACAAATAAAATCTTCAGCTTCACAATATGTTATAATGCACGTATTCAGTACGTGAATCAATAAATAAATGGATATCCGTCAGCCCCACCTCCACGTAGTAGCTGTTTACTAAAGCACCATCCATCAATATCCGTGTAAGGCCATACTCCCGCTCGTACTCCTATATAAATACGTCATAATCCGTCAATGCTCCGAGTCTGTTCTGAGAAAACACCAAAGGTTGAACGAAATACATCTACAGCGTAATTGGTTTGAAATTCGGATGAATTCATAATACGTGTTCTGTGAGGGGATTCTTGAGACGGTGTTTGATTTGTGACGTATTTTGGAGGCGAGTAATCTTGATTATGGGGTAGCAATAATATTGGTTTTTCAACAAGATATGAATGAACATTTCTGAGTTATAACAAGATGTATTGAGAGTGTATGTACAAGAGATTGCCTCACTGGTAACTTAACAAAAAACGAGCTGATTACGCTTAGATTTTATTTAATTATTAGATCAATACATTATTTGTGTACGCTATATGAACTCGTGTTACATGGTACTAGGCAACTATAAAAATACGTCTATCATTTATATTTATATAATACCAGAATTGTGGGTATCTATATAGATGACCACAATCATAAGAGAGTGGTTACCTTTTTGGGAATCGTATTAGGTACGCCGTTTATTCATTTTTCTTTTTCTGTGTACGTCGACATGTGTATGTCTACATATATTTTAATGTTTTT
>LUGF01028373.1:300256-318967 GCA_001625245.1 Calycopis cecrops | reverse complement strand
GGTCAAGGGGTCAATTCCAAGAAAAACGACCACCACCATCTAATTCCTCTGGTAATTCTCTATCAATCTGTGCACTCAATTTTCAAAAAAAATTACCCCACTTTTGTTACCTTAACCTGACGAACACCTTTTATAACTAGAGTAAATAGACTGCCGATAGAATTAAAAATATAAACTATCAAATAACAATGGCCTGTATTTAGTAGCGAACACCTGCTACGCAGCATGTAACTAATTATGATTATTTCCGCCAAAGAGGTTTCCACTTCAAAATTTGAATACGTATAATCAGCTCACCTGTATATTGGTACGTCGTCCTTGTACCACACGACGAGCAGCAGCGCGTCGGGCGGCTGCGGCGAGCGCGTGTCGCACGGCAGCGTGGCGTCGCCGCCCGCCACCGCGGACAGGTTGGACGCGTCCAGCGACTCGGCCCACACCGCCGGCCCCGGCCGCAGGCCTGTTGGTCAATAAAGACTTTCACACTTTGCATTGATAATGGCGGTGAGACACCCGTGACTGTAGCGAATGTCCGAACATTCTTGAAATTTATTTAACTTGAAGAAAACAGCTAACGTAACCCGAGTCATGCGCCTAAGTGGGTTACCGGCCAGGGATTCTGAACTCTTTAGTGTAAGAACTCTACACAACCTTAAGTTAACCCTGAACCTTTTAGATTAGGTAGCTCCAGATCTATTGGCAACGTGGTCACCTAGCGTACAGCCGCAAAAAATCGTTCTGCTTTATCTGACAATGCCCAGTCCAAATCAATATAAGTCAGCCCTTAGAATAGGCTGCATGCACCCTAAAGAAGTAAAAAACAGCGATAGACACATATACTGCCTATTCTCCTAATAACATCGACGAGAGCAGACGTATTGATTATAAGCTGTCAATTGTTATACAGTACAAGCAATGACATTATAAGACTTTATTTGCACTATCTCAGACGAATCACATCGTTGTCTATTTAAACACCTTTTCTTTTGCCGACGTTTTCATCTTATAGCTTTATAAAAGAACAATTGAATTAACAAAAAAATTAAGTGAAACAAAAACGCTGGTTGTAAATCTTTCATTTCAGAATCAAATTATATTCGTATTCACGATGTTCATATAATGGTTAGGTTATATAGATACAGTGCCTTCCTTCCTCGTCCACGCTCCTCCGTCCTCCGGCTACCACTTTACGCCGGTATCGTGTAAGCGAGAAGTAATTTCTGGAAACCAATTGGCAGATGAAATCCAAAACTTAACTATTGTAACGACGAATTGACAAGAACAATAACAGACTTAGTGGTAACAGAAGGCACTAAGCGTTTGTCCTGTTACCAATTTGAAGTCCAAATAGTTTAGCAATTATCACTGTTAATTGTTATACGAAACAATTTGTCTGTCTTGAACATAAAGTACGCTTAAATTGAAGCCAACCTGAAGTGTCGCCGAACCGGATACCTTGATTATAAAATCTTAATTATGTATACTGAAACAGCGTTGCTAACGGTAAAATTACATTGGTAAATTTTACTAGCTGCTAAATTTCGTTACCGTGGAAAATAGAAAATCATCCCATGGCATCCCATAGGAACATTTTTTCGGGAAAAAACTATCTTCTGTGTTAACCCAAGTTACTCTCTATGTGTGTGCCAAATGTTCATGAATCATCAAACAAACAAACATACAAACTTTCATATTTATAATATTAGTAGAAAGTAAAAGGAATAAACGAGCAGTCCAGAGTATTGTGACGTTTATCGACATACCATAGATAGTTGTCGTTTACCAACGGTATCATGTGATAGAATGGTATCTTTCTGATCGCGCCTGCCCAGTTCAGCTACTGTGCAGCAGGATGCTACCCCTTCCAAATATAATATATTATAATTATCCACACGAAGCCTATCCGTCAACGGCAGCGGGCTGTTGACTGACAACGTGGGCGTTTTAATGATATCCTACTCCTGATTGATGGTCTACCCACACTACAATTATCCAAACGAAAAAAAAAGACATTTTTAATTAGTCTGAAATAATATTTAAAGAATCGCAAAATAACACGAATACGTGTAGGTAGCTCTTTTTAATTTATTTTTTTTTATGGTATAGGAGGGCAAACGAGCAGTCGGAGCCATTTTCATGACTACCGACGCCCACAAACATCCACATACAGGCTATACAGATGCGCTGCCCTCCTTTCTCCTCCCACCTCCATGGGCCACCGGCTACTTACACACCGCACGAAACGCAACAGCACAGCTGTCACTTTACGCCGGTCTCGTGTAAGCGAGAGGTACCTCCCCGGTCGTGCCGGCCCAATTCGACTGCATGCAAGCATGCAGTGTGGCATTACCTCTTCCTAAAATCCTAATTTGTAATAAAAACATTTTAAAGTGGAATACCGACGCATTTGAAATTATTCACGCTCTAAGCCCGAACGAACTCGAACTATATCGATCGGGCTCGTGGATTTTAGCTCGGTAGGAAACACGCAAAACTCGGTGCAATGTTTCGGATCAGACAATAGGATTTGCGGAGCATTGGGTACTCGCATTACTTGATTATTATTCTTACCGTCCGAGAACGATCCCGGTTCCCGTGCGAAATTGTTCGCGAAATTTGAATCGTTCGTTCGCAGTGAATACCAAGCGCGTTCGTGACAAATGGCCCGATTAACAATCCAAGTCCCGACGAAGGAGATGGCGCGAATAACGAGCCAATATATCAAAGGATTTTTCCTAACGCTGACGAGACTTTGAAGCAATTTCCTGTTTATTAATGAGGACCTTAACAATTCAGGTTTAAAAAAAAATGCACTTTTTAAATGCAAAACTGTCTTAAGTTTAAATTAACTTATACAAGAAAATGCTATTACTTGTAAGATGCACCCCACATTGCTGTATTGTGGGTTATACGATTCGGAAGATAGACGTACGTATAATTTATGGTAGCTATTTATTAATGTTTATAGGGCCCGAATATTCCGTTGTGGGGACGTTTATGGAACAGTAGCTGTTGTCCGCCATTTTAGCCGTGTAGAGTGTGCCAAGGGAACCATTCTAACGGTGGTAAAGGATTATTATGGATATAAGTATAATAAGGTAAATAGAATTTACGGCAGATACTGCCACACCAAATACCCCTCCATGTATTTAATTTAAGTTTCTTATACTTTGTGCATAATGTAATTTTTTTTTACTGACGATAGGTACCCTACCTATAAAATGATAGAGGTTCGTTTCAGTAACCAACATAGTAAAGTGAAGCTACGCCAACTGATAGCAACTACACGTAGTTTTACTTTTCTGTGCTATGTAAGTATGTCATGTCCAGGTAATTTTAAGTTTTCACTTCTCTTGGCAGTCCCCATGACTGCCACACATATGACTGTAAGAACGCTGTCAAGTATGGCACAGTTTCACTATTGACTACTCTGGTGGGAGTGAGAAGCGACAGAGGAAGAAGAAAATAAAGAATACCTGCCTGTTTTTTTCTCTTTTAATTTCATATTTTTTATTATTCATAAAATGAAATAAACAATAGATATTCGCAACAATCACATTTCTATATCTTTATTTCAATGTCCTATTTGTATTCAATCATTGTAATCCGCTCAACTCCGCGGTTTGGATAACAGTTGCGTACAATTCGTATGCTCGTTTTAAACGGCGCGTAATTTTAAATGATGACAGAAAGGGCATGCCATTTGCCGCAGTATTGAGTGCGGTCTGTCGAATGTTCTGGATGCGCGAATATTTTAAAGCAAAAAAAATTATGAAATTCTTTTATTGGCTATGAAGGGGTTTTTTGACACAAAGCAATGGGCTTTATACTTCTGCGTACTTGTTATGTAGATTTTTTTGCTTCATCGTTTATCAGGAAAAACGAGCAATCGCAAGACCTTAGACTACCGACGCCCATAAATATCCGAATAATTATTGCGCTGCCCTCATTTCCTTCTCCCCTTCTATGAGTCACCGTTCACTCACAAACCACAAAACGCGACAGCATAGCTGTCACTTAACCGGGGTATTATCGAGAGGTACCTCCTGGGTCGTGGCGGCTACATTCGGCTGCTATGCACTCACTTATACAAATTATTGCCCCTACTTCTCTCTATCCCTCCAACCGCATGAAACATGGCGGCATTGCTGTAACTTTGCGACGACGTAGGAGCAAGACATTCCTCTCCGACTGTTTCAGTCCAATTTGATTTCATGGCAACAAAGCTTCTCACAATAAATGAAATCATTCGAAAATATATTAGCACTAATATTAGTTAGAGTGAGTAACGTGTGGAATTTGCTTAATTAAATTACAGTTTCACTTTGGAACGCTTTAGTTGTATTGAAAGAGTCGAAGTTGAAAATCAGAATTTAAATTTTAATATCGACGCCGGCTTACAAGCGATGAACTACGGGAGTGTAATTGTAATAAAATCTAATTTGAACTTTAACCATCTACGGGATAAGTTTCAAAGTATAATATCAAACTTAAAGTCAATTTTCTGTTCGCCGGCATTGATAGTCGCGCGGAACAAGAGAAGACTTGAGGTGAATTGAGTGAGTGAGAATTTCACATTAGTGACTGTTTTTTAATCGGGCTTTGCCCCACCACTCGTTCCCACCGCTGCTACTCCTGTGATACCAGGATCGACAGCTGCAACCACACTTTGATATGATGTCAGGGAGCCCGCGGGAAAAGCTAAATCTGTCTTGGGACCCGCAACGAATTTAACCAGAAGAAAGTAGGAGGAGTAAGAAGTACATAATTCCAATTTCCCTCCCTAATCAAAGCGGGAGACAGTACAAGATTGCAGTGACTTAAATAAGCTAAGAAGTAGAGAGAGCAGCCAGGTGAAGCCCGGCTACTATGCACCACGGAAATATAAATAAATGAATTGATATGGATCACGCCTTATGTTACTTGTTGTTATTATGACTGACTTATATTTTCACATTTTCACATTAGCGACTGTCAGTATCATGTAATTTGTGTGTTTTCTGTGGCCTATTTCAGGAGTAGGGGGGAAGGAGGGCAAAACAATTACATAACAGTTAACTAGACGTCTTCGTGCGGTTCACGATCACAGAAAGTAGCTAAATGTAACGAAGCATTATCTAATAACTACTTATTTAACAACAACAACACATCTTCACGCCAGATCCGTAATAGGGCCGGCAGAGAGTACAGAGTGCCAAATCTGTAAGAGGTAGTGCCACGCTACATGCATGCATGTAGCCAAATTGGGCCGGCACGACCAGGGACCTCTCGCTTACACGATACCGGAGTAAAGTGTCAGCTTACTGTCGCGTTTCGTGCGGTGTGTAAGTATCCGGTGGCCCATGGAGGGGGGGGAGGAAGAGGGGCAACGCGTCTGTGTATACCTAAACTATGCAAATGTCTATGGGCGTTGGTAGTTGTGAAAATGGCTCCAACTGCTCGGTTGCCCCCTTGTACTAAAAAAAAAAACCAATTCACGATCCTTACACATTTGCCTTGGTCTACATACATTACTTTATTCATTTTTAGTTTTTATGGTATAGGAGGGCAAACGAGCAGTTGTAGCCATTTTCATGACTACCGACGTCCATAGACATCTGCATAGACTACAGATGCGCTGCCCCCCTTTCTCCTCCCACCTCCGTGGACCACCGGCTACTTACACACCATTCATACGCCTGTTGCGATGATTCTTGATGCCACCTTCGGATGAGTGTACGCGAGTCTCGGTATCTCTAGCTAGCTCGTGCAAACAAATGCACACGTAAAATAACAAACAAAACAGTAAACACAAACGAAGTGGCGGGCAAAAAAGAGTTTAGACAACCCTACATCCGAATTCTAAACCATAACCGAGCACCGATTTCACACAGATTAAGCCCGTTTTAAATATTTCAAACCCCCACTTCCGCAGCTAAATCCATTTGGCAAATCCCCGTTATTTTGTAATGTTTCAATCAAACAAGCTGGATATTAAGCGTTTTATGAATTCTTTATTGTAAATATTGTTCGTACTGATGCTCGGAATTTTGTTTTGGTTTTGGGCTGTTTGAAGGCGAACGAAAGTTATCGTGAAGTTGGGAAGTTGTAGATGTAGTTCTATGTTAAAACGGAGAGACGTGAATGAATATAATAGGGGCAGCTATATTGTATTTAACATATAAATAGCGAACAGCAGTCGGTGAGCTTAGAGGTTATTCCTCCGCTTCCTTATTTTCTTTTTATAAGATTTTCGTAATTTCATCTCTACAAAAAAGAACAAATTAATACCTACCAAATAAAAACATTATTTTCATGTTAATTTGGCAATTGATATAATAGCAGCGGTAATGTTTTATATTTGATACCTAAAGGTAGCAAGTATACTCTTTGTTTGATATAATTTGCGCACTATCGTGTCGGTTGGCAATTTCATATAGAATTTAAATGATAGCCCGTTATATGCGAACGTTAGCGCAAGTGTAAGTTTTATGAGCAAACATCGGGAGCGAATGTTACTCGGGACGTGACGGGGGAGCGCAGATTGTTTTATCATCGCTCCTACTTCTGAGATCGCAGTAAAGTGTAGTTTTTGTAGTGCCAGGGGGCGCCGGGTCTTTAATATGGCTTGTAAGTGACATGACATCGTTGAGTGTAATTAAACAATATTAGATCGTCATAGGTGAGTTGACATATCTGGCTCTAATTTTACTACATGAGGGTGTAGTATTCTATTCCTCAATTAGTAATGTTTATTTTTTATAGTGTAATGAGACAAATAAGTCCAAGCCTTGTGGAGAATATGGTTGCGCAAATACGAATAAGGATGCACATAATTATAAGCAGTAACATTGACCTCCTTTTCTGCCCATGGTGCATCCATCTTTCACTTCACGCTTATGATAATCATTAGGGTATTATGAGTGGAAAGCCCTCAATATATTTTAAACGCGTCGATAAATTAAGACTTGGAATCAACTACAAGTTGTACCTACCTTGCCCACTTATGAATCGTCCAAAAACAAACCTAGATGAACTGAATAATGGTGATGAGCACATACGCATCAAATATCAAATAAACGCGGGTTGCGAACGCTATCGATCCCAAAGACAATTCAACCGTGACGTGCTCGGCACTTGGCAAATTTTCCACGACTTTTCGTCACGTACCACGGGCTTGCAAGAAAAATACAGCCCTCAGATCCTATCACACTTTATAAACAGTTCAGACCCGATAGCAGAAATAACAAGGGAAGATGAACAGAATCAGTGGCAATTTTTTCGTTTCGTTTCGAACTCCTTTTGTTACAAAAAAGCTTACCAATGACCTACTTTCTGTGTTCGATTAAATCGAATTTTTTCTCGTTTCTTTGCATGATGTAAAAGCGTTTTTATTGGCAATTGTTTGTATGAACGTGGCTTGTGTTGTGTTGACTTCAGGTATCACTAGTAACACGAGACGTCTTAAAAATTGAGGTTAAATTATAATAAACGATTGGAGATATGAAAAATAATGATGCGTAAAAACAGCTATCGAGCAGTCAAGTATAATAGCAACGTATCGTCGCTCGCTTCTATTGCACTAGTTAATCTTCAGAACAAACTGCACAAGTTAATTCTTGTGCGTGTGAGCGCATATTTTTTATTTTAATTTGATTATTGAGGAAGTTGGGATTGTAAAATACTTAAATAAACCGCGATAAAATCCGTTAAAATACCTTTATAACAATGTGTAACATTCGCGTAAACTTAGGAAATCATCTTATAGAAGAGACACCAGAAAATTGGATCATATAATACGTTACGATGTTATTTAAAGACATAAACTCGGTCTCCCAACTTCCGAGGGAAAATTCAGATGCCATTATTAAAATTTGACTCTCGTAGGGCATGCATGTTTTTTCATCCTATTTTTGGAGTCGACTCTTTATTAAAAGATTTAAGGAGCGCGGTATGAAAACAAATAAGGTGCTAAATATCCGGATGCAGCGATTGAACAAGCTTAATACTTTTCTACGCTTCGCTGCTTACCTACGTCGCATGGGTTATTTTCGCTTGAGATTTATGTTAAGGAGTAAACAACAATTCAACACAACAAATCGTTCAACAACTCGATTGACGTCCTAAATGAAGATGATGAGCTAGTAAGGGTGATAAGCAACAGGGAAGCAACTGACCGGTTACTGGTAAAGGACCGGTCTTCATCAAGCGGGTCGCTCCAGCTATTAAAGACACCGATGATGTCGTAGCCTTGTGGGGTCAGTTACCCATTCTATCGGCGAGGTATCGGCAGTCGAAACGTTGAGCAAAGGTATTTATTAAAAGGTAAAGGTACAAACAAGTATTATAAACGTAATTGTTATGTAAGTCATGATTGTAATCCAGTCCAGTCTACGAAGTTGTTGCATGGAGTAATGGAGAATGTTACCTATTTTTGATAAATAGCTCTTCATATTCTTTGTCAAAAATAAAAAATACTAGTGAAAAAATTATTTCGATACCTCAATTAGTTTCCGATTTATAAGTAAAACAAGTTGTACCGCGCGACGCGGGCTGCCCGTGACGATGTGACGTCACACCACAACGCGCTCAGGGCGCTCGCAGTCGCGCGTCCATAATACTTACTTCTTACGATGATATCTCAAAATCTATTCATCTGATTGATATAGTGTGAAGAGCAATTTTAATTTGCATGAAATGCCTAAGCTAACTAACATATTCATTTGGATAAGGATTAATAGTGAACTAAAGAAAATTGCTTTGAAAATAACGTAATGTTTTATTAAAAAATTTGAGCATAAAAGTGACTATTCTACGTAAACAATAAGAGATAGAGATATGTTATATTAAATTTTTTTGTAGCACTTTTATAGATTTTGAATTCGTTGGTACATTACTCAAATATATCTTTGCTAGTTTACGCGGCGTTTGCGTGGTAAGCTCCCAGTTGGCGAGATTTTTGGCGACCTCTTCAATATTTAACGCCGTATTTCTGCTAATTTACATAAAAACATAGTAATTTATATGAATAACGTTCCTCAAAATTCATTCCTTCTAGTGTTGAAAACCGTATAAAAATCTGTTAAGTAGTTTTTGAGTTTATCGCGTTCAAACAAACAGAAAGACGCAGCCGGGCGACTTATTTTTATAATATGTATAAAATTACTTTTTATAAACGTCTTTTATTATAATTATTTTCAGCTTCTTGCATTTTCGAAGCTGTTATACTTCCGTAGAGTATCTCAAATCACGAATTTTAATCCGATTGAGCTATTATATCGCGCGACGCGGGCTGCCCATGACTTCATTCGTTGTACCAATACACCTCAGTCTGCCTTAGTCCGCTCGCGGTCGCGCGTCTGTGAGGTTTTACGCTTTGGTAGTAGGTACTTAGCTACTTTTAAAATGTCCAATCCCAAGGGTAGAAAATCATGTGTTGTGCCGAAATGTACTAATACAACTATCAATTCGCCTATTAAGGTAGATTATCCGATTGTCCTTTTTCAAATCCTTCATCCATTTTAATCGAATAATGTTTACTTACTACACTGTTAATTTAATGCGTGGATGAAAGTAACATAATACTCTACAAGCTACTATAACAACCACTGCGCTAGTATTTGATACTAAACGGCGGGCAGTGTTCGCGAGGCGCGCGGCCTGTTGGGGTAACACGTGACAGGCGCGGCGGTCACGTGACCCTTAGCGGGACTCGATATTTTTCGAAACTTCGAAGCACAAAGAAAATACTCATGTACTTTAAGTGTCTATAAAATCAAAACAACACAAACATCAAAATGAAACAAAAAGTAGTATAATTATTAAGGGCCTTATTGGGACAAACTTTCAAGCGATTTGGCATACCTAGTAACATTCTCCATTCGGCTACATGCAAGTGTGCAGCATGTCACACCTCTTACTAAATATAATATCCAAGATTTTTATTAAATAAAAAGAGTAGGTGATGTATGTATGGTAAAGTGCAGAATCACACGTGAGCCCTTCAGGGCTGAGGTGTGATTCTGCACTTTTCGCATTCTGGTGTTCACACCCCGTGAGGTGCTATAGAGTATAATTGCCTGTTGGTATGCAATGAAAGAGCAAGAAGTTTTGAACATAACTTACGAATTTTGTGCCGCCAGTAGAGGCAGCTGTAAACATACTATAATGAAAGTGTAATAACAGTTTGTAAGAACGAAATGACGGAATCAAGATGTCTTCAAATAAACGAGGGTACAATAGCTCAATTGGATTAAAATTTGTGATTTGAGATACGCTACGGATGTATAACAGCTTCGAAAATGCAGGAAGCTGAAACATTTATAATAAAAGACGTTTATAAAAAGTAATCTTATACATATTATTATAAAAATAAGTTGCCCGGCTGCGTCTTTCTGTCTGTTTGAACGCGATAAACTCAAAAACTACTTAGCGGATTTTCAAACGGTTTTCAACAATAGAAGGGGTAATTTTTGAGGAACGTTTAGGCATATAAATTACTATGCTTTTATGTAAATTAGCAGAAATACGGCGTTAAATGTTGAATAGGTCGCCAAAAATCTCGCCAACTGGGAGCTTTCCACGCAAACGCCGCGTAAACTAGCAAAGATATTTTTTTTTTTATGCTATAGGAAGGCAAACGAGCAGTCGGAGCCACTTTCATGACTACCGACGCCCACAAACATCCGCATAGAGGCTATACAGATGCGCTGCCCTCCTTTCTCCTCCCACCTCCATGGGCCACCGGCTACTTACACACCGCACGAAACGCGACAGCACAGCTGTCACTTTACGCCGGTCTCGTGTAAGCGAGAGGTGCCGGTCCAATTCGACTGCATGCAAACATGCAGTGTGGCGCTACCTCTTACTTAATAATAAGATATAGTTGACTAATGTACAAGTGAATTCAAAATCTATAAAAATGCTACAAAAAAGTTTAAGATAACATATCTCTATCTCTTATTGTTTACTTAGAATAGTCACTTTTATGCTCAAATTTTTAATTAAAACATTACGTTATTTTCAAAGCGATTTTCTTTAGTTCACTATTAATCCTTATCCAAATGAATATGTTAGTTAGCTTAGGCATTTCATGCAAATTAAAATTGCTCTTTACACTATATCAATCAGATGAATAGGTTTTGAGATATCATCGTAAGAAGTAAGTATTATGGACGCGCGACTGCGAGCGCCCTGAGCGCGTTGTGGTGTGACGTCACAGGCGGTCCGTGACCGTTAGCGGAACTCAATATTTTTCGAAAGTTTGAATGCCTGTAAAATCAAAACTACTAGGAATTTTTGAATGAAACAAAAAGTAGTATATTTATTTACTTACGGGCCTTACTGGGACAAACTTTCAAGCGATTTGGCATACCTAGTAACATTCTTCATTCAAAATGACAAACTCACAATGAATAAAGTAAAAGAGTTGTGTGGCGAAAGAGATTTATAATTTATAGAAATAAAATTAATTATAGATACCACACATAGGGAATACCACGTTCTCTGTAATATTTTTTTTTTAAATTTAAATTTAGACTATATTGAATTGGATATTTAATAGCTGAGGATAAAAAGTATTTTTTATAATTATTCTATTTGGAATAAAAACATTTACATTACATTATATTTTTTCAACTTTCATTAACATTCTCATTAATTCATCTAAATTAAATAATGAACTTTGTTATGGATTTTTTTAGAAAAGAGAGTAATCATCATCTGAATGGACAAGAACTCTGTGAGACCTTTGGTATTGCGGATGTCTATCGGCATTTGTGCTCATCTACCATAATTTTATCCAACTGCTTTGCAATAAAAAACAGTTGATTAGCCTATCAATGAGATCATTTCAAATTACGGTTAGTTTCACAATAATATTTAAATTGAAACGCCCACGAAACTTCTATGTAATTCCTAAATGATTGCGCGCCAGTAAATAATATACCGACGTTTTAAATTGACTATGAATATTCTATGAATCTGCTGGATTAATGATTTATCGGTTAAATAATCAACAAATACGCAATTAATAATGGAGCATAATATTAATTGCAACTTGTTTTAGTCAACTTCTCATTCAACATCAAAATATGATTTTATAAGCGTAGGTGGTTCACCTATGCTTATAAAATTAATACATTTTAGTGACTGCTAATGGTTATGCAGATGCTCATCAGTCCCTTCTCGGACAACGGTTACTCAGAAATTACTTATGACTCCATGCCTTACTACACACTCTTATTATATGAGTGAGAAATAGCTTAGCTATTATATAAATACTTTTTATGTTTCAACACTTTTAAAGTAAACGCTTCTACTATATGATTATACAGCGAGAAGATAATAAATATCCTGAAGCTATTTCTGCGATTTTCTCCAAACTCGGCACTTTACATCGCCCCAGCGACCAATTGTTCCAACGGACTTATTGTACTCTTTTCCACTCCCAAGAAATGAGATTTTCCTTGACGTCGCCTTGATTATTGTTTGAATATTGTATTGAGTTTATTGTAAATACTTAAGTAAAGAGACATCTGTATATCTATGCCTTTTTATGTAGTGAGCCTTTTGTTAAAAGTTAGTGCAGACTAGACTGCATCTGAACTGATCCAATCTATTAAATATTCATTCCCTAAAATTAGCCACGTTTCTGCATAGCTTTTATTTTTGTGGATTTCATGAGAGTCACTGAAAACTCTAATCATTTTCCATCGCATAGTTTAAGAAAAAAAAAGAGAAAGATTTTAACAAAGTTGTTCGAGTGTAACATTAGTAAGAGGTAGTGCCACGAAAGAGACCTTAACACGAGAAGGGACAGCTGTGCTGTCGCGGTTCGTGCGGTGTCTGAGTAGCCGGTGGGAGGAGAAAGGAGGGCAGCACATCTGCAAAGCCTCTATGCGGATGTCCATGGACGTCAGTAGTCGTCAAAATTACCCGACTGCTCCTCTGACACCCTATACCATACAAAAACATATTTGTTTAATATCTGGCAATGGAGCTGAGAATAAGCGCCTCCTAGTCATCAGGTAATCCGACGATTCTTTTACCATTTTAACGTTTGAGGTCCTAGGATTTTATTGGGATAATTTTCTGAATGAAATCCATAATAGGACCAGATCTACCTCATGTTTTGACCCCCATTATTTTTGCCTTTTAGTTTTTTCTTGTTATAATTTTTAGAGAATTTTGTCTTACCGAATATCGGACTTCATTGAATATAAATTTTAAATTTTTCGATGAAGAAAAAAGATAAAGAAAATAATAAAAACATTTTAATAACGTGCCAGCTTAGAATTATTTGATGCACAGAAAAATATTGAATAGAAAATTAAAATTGAATCAAATGGAAGAGAAGCAGCTTCAGCCAGGTGAAGTGTAATACTTAACGTATGGGCAACCGTATGTTAGAATAAGTTAGCAGAGTGCATGCGATTTTGTTTTCTAACACACAGCCATAAAGTTAATATTAGCTTTCGCATGCTGACTGTCGCTAGTAATAGCCTTTCGCTTAGCTGGCCGAACAATATAAAAAATAAGCATCAATTCAGGTAGCGGTTCGGGTGGTGCACGGAGCAAGTTTGAAATTAAATTTTGAATTTACTACAGCGAGCATACACGGTATAAATAAAATGTATTCGGTACAGTCATGTAGATAACGTACACTGATGTTACGGTCTTTAACAATAAGCGTACATTTATGTGACTTTTATAATTAAAACACAAATATGTTTGTTTTTTAAACTTTAAATGCGTCCTGTTTATTTTTCTAAGCATATTACGTATAGAAATGACACAGATTTGCTTCCGACCGTTCCGTCCTCCACACCAAAAATGGGCCACCGGAAACTTCGAAACTGCACGAAATACACCATAGCCGTCACTTGCCGACGAGTAAGCAATAAGCTCCCCAGTCTTTGGGGTCCAATTCTGCACCATTACTGCATGACACTACCTAATACTAGTACACGTGCATAGTTATTGTTATAATAAAAAAACATAAGCATTAAATTTTAACAAGAAAAATTCGTATTTTTATCGACTGATTTACATTAAAAGTACGATTAAAACCATAGAATATACATGTATCAAAATCGAGTCAACGATTTTTTAATGTAAAATGAAAATATTTTATAAAATTTTCTTTGAAGATTCGCAAAAATAAAATACTACTATTACCTACAACTGGTAGTCAACGTCTATTTTAATATAATTTTATTTGTACCCGTTGGTCGTTTTAGCGTGAAGTATCAAACATACATATTATGACGAGAAGCTTTCGAATTTATAATTTTAGTCCATTAATAAATGTAAAAGAGATTTTCCTTCTTTGCTTTTGATCTACAAAATTAATTTACAAAGCCTATATTAATTTAATATTCTAAATAGGAAATTTTGAATGTTAAATTATTATAAGTTATTAAATTAATTTTCTTAATCAAATGCAAAGGAGAATTTCTTAAAAAATCTTGAATATCAAAAGCACGCATCGGTTTCAGAAATTCATGCTTATTACTTCATAGCTTCAAGCGATTTTAACCATATGAAGGTAACCACTTTACATGGTTAAAATGCTAAGCGGTATTGTTTGTAATTTACAAATTAAATTAACTTTCAAGATAATAAAGTTTAGAAAAAAAATATTTTTTGTCGTAATAATAATATATTTTCTACATGGATCGCGTAAGTTGGCACTTGGCATCTTCTTTCTACCCCATTTTAAAACTAGCGCAAAGATGTGTTACTGCGGTTGTTACTAAGTAATATTCGCCTGGTGGTTGCAGGTATTATAAAATAATCTGCTTGAAACTATGATACTATACTTTTCTACTTAAATTCACTTTTCTACTAATTCACAAAAGTACAACGAAATGTGCTATGAAGTACCAGATAGGTTAGCTTTAGTTGTACTTAATATAATAATTATCCTTTACATGTAATATACAAGGTTGATACAAGCGAGAGGCATTAAATTAAACCTCAAATTTAGTGTTTCATTTCCACGCACACCACAAAAATCAGATCAATCACAGCAATAGTTTAGCCACAGGATTTTTTTAAAGTTTTTTCTCACTTCGTACACGCTGTATACTTACTTGTCATAAACTTTTTTTAATAGTTTCGGATTAACTGTAGTCACTCATAGTATATGTGGTTTCATTTAATGCCTCTCGCTCTTATCAACCCTGTATACAAAGATTTATAATGTTTGTATAAATACAGTTTTTTATATTATAGGATGACAAACGCACAGACGAAGACCTTTATGTGACTACTGACGGCTATAAACAACCCCAGACATGTAAGTAATGTTACCTATATAAAATCATTGTCCTTCTTCCTTCTTCCATTTCCACGGGCCATCGGATACTTACACATCGCATGAAACGCAACAGTAGAGCTACTTTACGCCTGAATCGTATAAGCGAGAGGTACCTCCCAAGTACCTCCAGTTGAAGTCGGCAATACCGAGTAGCACTACCTCTAACAAAATAATTGTACAACATTTTCTTAACTTAATAAGAATGTATTTTTCTTTTTTACATTATCTTTTTTATAACAAATACATCATCTTCTTTTCAACTTTAACGATTTGTAATTTGTGCACTACTTACTATATTTGCTTACACTGAACACTTCAAGGATAGATCCGTTTATATTCTATAAACAGTAACAACAAAACCTGCGAGTTCATATTTTTTATTCCGATGTTAGGTACGAATTCAGCAGCGCTGAATTCTAAGCGGCTTACACTTGCGTCCTCCCATACGTAAAAACTTGTTACCCGAAATCCCAGCGGCAACGAATTGTCACTTTTTATCTTGGGACTGTGTTGCAATCACTCGGCTCACTGAACGGGTTAATTAGTGAAATCTATTAACTTCTCTACTCCTTAGGGGCGGGCGTTTGCAATTTTTTGCACTGTCATCTATCTAGTTTTCCAACTGCCGCGTCATTCCGATTCGCTTCTATGTGATCTTTGTTTTATTTTTACTTCGACTTAAAGAAATAAAGATTATTCTATCCCAGAAATAAAGATTATTCTATCCTAATTTATAGCCCACCACACCAAAGCGAAAATTAATTTGAAACATGATAGTTTTTCAATACCAACACTTTTTACAGCAATAAAAAGTGTGGGTGTTGAAAACAAATTATAATATGGGGATTTCAAACAAAGGCTTTGTTTTGTAAAACCTACACATATTTGCAGTAGTCTGTAAAAAGTAAAACAAAAGTTACCTATATTTTAATTTATGTTGACCTTGCAAAATTGGTCTCAAGCTCGGCATTTGCTGGAGTGAGTGGGTGTCAGCGCCGATTTTCGAATTCAGTACGGTTTAAAAAGCCTATAATATCTTTTATAAAATATATTAAAATATTTTTGTATGGATCATCTGTTAGTGGCAGTATCGATATTGAATAAATAAATATTATAGTATAACTTCATCTTACTACCTGATTTCTTAAATTAATCTGTAAGTGTAGTTCTCATGCTAAATATTTGTTAAAACAAATTATCATACACGATATCTAGGATCATCCAATATCCGCCAAACACGCAACACAATAATATGTATCTGGAGGGACTAACATGGCTTGAGCGCTTAAGTGCTCCCAAACAGCACAACAATTTTCCCTTTATTACTTACTTTTATACTTTATATTTTTTAGATAAAATAATATATTAATATAGAACGTTTTTACACGAATTAAAATGCTTGACGTTTCAGAATCTTTACAGCAATAGTCACTATAATACGTTTATAGCTCTGACCTCAAAAAGACTTCACCCACCAGATGGCCAGTACATAAGACAAAAACATGCAAGTTGTAGTCACGTAGATATGCTCTAAACATCACATCGACGCTACGTTGATATTAATATTCATGATAGAGAATACGCGGCACGTTAATGTTCCGGCTTAAACGTTGTAATTGTGCCACAAGTTATATGCGACCAGCGGGAATAATTCATTAATTAATTTCACCACCTGGGCTTTATTGGACGATGTAGAACATAAGTTTCAATAGCGCCGAATGTGTAATAAATTAATGTTTGCTGTAGTCAATTTGACTTTAAATTTCACAAAAAAGGAATGTTTTGAAGATAAGTAAGTTGTAATTAACTATTTTGATATGTTTTTAATTTTCATTTTTTCTTAACTTCAAGATTAAGTGTAGTTTATTGTTAAGATTTATGGCAAAAAGTAGACTCATTGCAGTCGATCATGCCGTGTTGAATTAATAATTCTATTTTACTGGCTTGCAGTTAACTGTAAAATAGGCTGCATTGATAAATAACATATTGAAAGTAACTTTTAACTATTTGAGAGTTATTTTCATTAACTATACCTATGAACAAGAAGATAATGATTTTAACTTTTCTCCATACAATTTCTTTATTGTTAAAGAAGCTGAGACTGCTTGGATGATTTCAAATATTTCTAAACCAAAATCATTTAAATTAGTATAGCCGTTCTAGAGATTTAATGAGACTTACAATTGTCAAATAATAAGCTTTATATACCTAGCTTTATATACTAGTCACTAGTTAAAATCTCAGTAACGTAAACGTGAATCTAGGTAAGACACTTCTATAGATCTTAGTTTAGCTGTAAGTACATAAAATTGTAAAACCTTTATTAAATATAAAAGTGAATGTTTGTATGTATGTTCTTTATAGAATCGTTCTTAAACTATAGACTTGATCATGTGATGATCCTTAGAAAAGTTGTTGTACATGAGCCCACAAAGGTTTTTGAGTTGTTACAACAAATTTTCGACAGATGACACCACGCGTAGCAACGCACATACAGATAGTTGGAATATTTATTTAAATCATACGTTAATATTATAGATGTCTTTTATAGAATATGGGAACTAAGGAGTAGTCGGAACAATTTCCATGACCACCGACGAACATAGATATCAGAGGCACATACGCAGAGGCTCAGAGATGCGCTGCCCTTCTTCCCACTCAATCGATCTATGTATATATCTATATTATTTATGTGTCTACGTGGTAAATTTATATTAGCAACATAGTTTTAAGATATTGATTTATGGTACAAACAAATTTCATCCAAAACAAATTTCAATAAAAACAATAAATAGTAAAATCGCTATACGCCTGTAAGTTAACGAATAGAGGAATAAATGCGGAGTAATCCGTCGTGTATTTCAGTTGTATGGCACCGGCTGCTTTGTACTAGGAAGCACATTCAGTAGTTAGTAAATGTCTTACATGCAAACAGAGGCGTCTGTTATACATCACAATCAAATTATTGTAGGTCATTGCGAAATTAACATTACAATACGTCCCGGTATTAAAGGTTTCCAACGAATGTTCCGACGTATTGTTTGGTATGATACCAGGGAATTCACTTGCGGACACCACATGGATATTGGCAATAATTGTAAGTTCCACCGGCACCACCTCGATGCCGATAGAACATAGAGACTAAATGGGTAGCTTTTTTGGTCGACTTGGCGGGGACACTGCCGGTTCCCCAGATACAGATTAAATAAATATAATTATATTAGGTAGCATCCTGGTAGTGGTGACTGATTCGCGACAAGCGTGTATGACGCGCACATAAAGCCTGTGGTCACGGTTTAGAATTCTGTCCAGGTCACGGAAATATATGTATTACCTATTACCTTAACGGTTTAATTTAGTTGTTGGTGGCGTAGTAATGCGTGCAGGATGTAGCTAGTCTTTATACAATA
>LUGF01028373.1:260666-282683 GCA_001625245.1 Calycopis cecrops | reverse complement strand
AGAAACATCCATTATTACTATCGAGACCATCGAATCGAATGGTAAAAAATAAAGTCGAAAACTTAATAACTGTATCAAAGGATTTCAATATTGTCACCATTTTTTCCCCTTTTTTTTCACAGGAAAACACCAAAAAAAGTAGCAATAAAAATCCCAATACATCAGATTAATAAGTGACGGGTGAGAAGACTAAGTTTGGTGTCAAAAGTGGGAGCGACTGCCGCACTGCTACAGATTGGAGAGACGCATTCTGATATGAATTATAATAGTTAATTCAACTATAATTGTCCCTCATCTCGGACGTGTTGTGTTGAAGGCTAAAATAGCGCCGGCGATATAATGTCTGTTTTACCTACCGTTGCAGATAGGTACTAGCATTTACTCGCAAATTTTTCTTATTTATGCATGGTATTTTTAATATCTCTAAGAATAAGTGCACATCGTTTCATAACGCTTATTATTTAAATAATTTAAAAAAGAAAGGGAAATATATTTTGACTCATAACTTTAAATCGAAAAACTTTGCCCGATTATTTGCTTTCACGAACAACGAGTTGCAGAGTCTATAAATAAATTGACGATTGCGTATTTTTCCCCACGCTTTCGGCAATAGTAATAATAGTATATAGTTAGTATAATATGTTTTTAGTATATTATTAACAAATTAATATCGTTACATCATCTTCTTTGACAAGGAAGTATTTTATTATTCAAAACATTTTCTCCATTATACTAATTACAATTAATACAGCGAGAAAGATGAGAAGCGAAGCGCTTTCAATATAATGAGGGCCAGAAAAGATAATTCTAATACTGAATAAATAATATTACCACGAAACTTTTATGTTGCCGTCACCGTACTTAACGTGAAATATTAACCTCTAGTTACACAAATGTTATATAACTATATCTAAAAAGATTTTTTTTTTGTGTTTTGATAATTAAAAAAATATAAATTCGTCATTAAGGGCGTGTGCTACGAGACTTATAGACGCAGCGACTAAGTCACTTTTTAGAATCTGAATGCAGAGACTAGACGCGGGGAGCGCACATTTCAAGATGCCAGTCGCGGCAATTCAGTCGCTATTGTATGTCAACTAATGTCAATTAAATGTATAGACGTTATTTTGTAGTCACGAGATTGCGATACGCCGTCGTGCGACAGACTACTGCGACCGGTCGCAGGGAGTCTCATAATCTTGCGACTGCATCGATGTTTCGTAAATTCGTTAGTCGTCGCGAGTAGCATGTATGCTGTGGCCCTAATATATCCTATCGACAGTCCCCTGAAGCTGTCACTCTTGTGCGGTATATTATAATAAATAATGTCTTACTACATTTACAATAAGGCAATTCTTTGATCGATTCTCCGTGTGTCAAAAAGAATTTGGTTCATAAATCTAAAAGACTCGAAACGCTTGTACAAAGTCAAATGCCAAAAGATCCCTGAGTGCTCTGTTGCACTGTGGATCCGATACCTCACCCCTGCCACGGCGTTATTAGAACCTACGGTAGTTTTAGTGGCCATTTCGATCTTTTACACCTCACACCCCATCAGTGCTGGTGAAGAAGCATAAAAGTGGACCCTAGCGTCAACAAACAAAATAAAAAAGGGCCAGTCTATTATCTTATAGACTAGTCTATATGTATATGGTCTATAAGATACTAGGTTACTAAATTAAAATCTAGACATAGCCGGACGATATGTAAGTTCCTTCACAAAATACTACGGCCCCGGTGCAAGAATTTCAGCTAAGATTTAATCGAGTTGTGGGAGCACTAAGAAAGTTTAATCTCATGGACTTCGACCAATGCGTTTTCCCCGAGTTGACATATGAAACTGAAAAGGAACTTAGGTAGAAGTACTTCACAAGTTTTCCTTAGCTAAATGTGCTTTGAGACACGCTATTTTGAGTTTGGCAAATATCTTACCTTCAACGCCAAATGTTAATAGTGGAGACTTGTTACATACTTTAGATCCAAGACGGTATCAAAAAGATGGTAATGTTTTAATGTGAATGTGATTAGATATTTAGGAATTGGTGTAAATTTCCATGTTCACTGCTACGGCATAAAACGCTTGATGGATTTTTACGTAACATATTATTTTATACGAGTTTTTTTTGTTTTTTTTTATTTTTATCAATATTTACAATAATAACGCAAACGTCACTGAGTATATTAAAGTGTATTTTAAGCAGTCGAGTTTCTAGTTTTCCTGTTTAATGCTAGGTTATTTCTATCCTTTTTTTGTTTCTTTGTTGACTACCTATACGTATGTACATCTGCATGCCTGTTATGCATCTTAGATGTAAGGCGTTTCCCTCTTCTTCTTCTCCCCTCCAATGTTCCATCGGTTACTCACATTCCGCATAAAACGCGACATCACAGTACGGTGGTGTCAGGCGAGCAAGAGGCACCTCCGAGATCGTGCCAGCCCAATTCCGCTGCAATTTATCGGCATTTTGCAAGAACTCATTAACTGACATTTAATAAACTTTCATAAATATTTTTTTTCGTAAATTTTTCATTAATAAAACTTTAATAAAGTGTTATTAATGAAACTTATTAATTGTTTAGTTATGGTTTCATTAATAACACTATACTATTATAGTGTTCAAAATAATTAATTGATTTTTCAGATGTCAATTAATGAGTTCTAGCAGTAGGCCGACGTATTTATAACACTTCAACAATCAAAGCACAATATCGATCGAACTGTACACATCTGTGTTATGTAATATCGTCGTGATTCGTGGGCCATTTAACCCGTCACGGCACTACCCCTGAAAACCACCCGTCATCCGCCACAACACCTACAATCAACGTTTTAATACCGGCCGCCCTACAAAGTACATTTCAAAGGCTTTATTAAAGGCTTGATAACTTGAAGTGGTAATTACACGGACTACATTCACAAATAAAACTTTCGTGAACACAAATACGTTTGTTTTGTCTTACTTTACTTCAATTTATGATGTTATTTATGTGTGTGTGTAAATGTGTTTTTGGTGACTTTTTTCATATTTAATATTCAAATGGTACCTACCTATGTCTTTACCTTAATTATCATTAATCTATAAAGATTAATTTTTAAAATTGCTATAATTAAACCTACGACAAATCTAATATTATAGATTATTTCAATAACTGTTACATGTTATTTAACTTTAAGGGAAACCTGACATTCTGTTTTTAGTATAATGAATTAGGTACGGTTTGACAGTTTCCCCTTAAAGCCTCTGTCAGCGACCTTAGCTGATTACGTTCCAGATATACATTACGAATTTCAGTGGCAAATTTTGATTTACAAATCACATATTGACAGTTTCTGAAATAGTTTAGACTAATGTAGGCATTAATTGCGGTACAATAATAAATTTGTTACACGACAATTTGAGCGTACAGAAAAAGGCCAAAGACAAGTCGAACTCAGTTGGCCTTCACAAGTTACATCGCTCGTAGGAGGTACCTCCTGACGGTACGCAACTCCCTATGTGTTAGACCTTTTCCTACTCGCTTCATATTTACAGTTTAGTTGTTGAGTTATGAAAACTCAATCATCTCGCTTGTTTGTTCTAAAATAATGCCTCAGCGTATGTCGAAGTTGGCGCTGGGGAAGAAATTTCAAAATCTCATAGGAAGATTACTTTTGAAGTAAACAAGAAACGCTGGTGTTATGAATAACTTAAATGTTCTCCACGTCACTGCGATTGTTTGAGAATTGTATTAAGTGTAGGAAAAAATGTAGACCTAGCCGATTTCGGCTACACCCATCTATATAAACGTACCATCTGCGCAGAACATGTTATAGTGCACAAGTGTGCGCGCCGACACTCTGTTTCCTCATTCTCATATTCCAATGGGACGGTAGTCCTACAAGACTGGAGAGAAATCAGGCGCAAGACCGAAATCTCCAAAGCACGAGGGTTTTATAAATTGAAAAATCCCAATAACAATTTATTGATCCCACCCGGGATTCGAACCCGAGACCTCACGTCAGCTGTGCTTAACCACGCTAACCACTACACTAGTCGGGTAAAACAACTGTGTTAGCGACTGTGACTGGAGTGTACTCTTTAACGAACATGATTTTGATTTGAAAGATGAGTAGTGTAGAGCCCAGGAAGGGAGGAGGAGGAAGGGGAACGCATCTGTATGATCTCTATGCGGATGTCTGTGGACGCCGGTAGTCACGAAAATGGCTTCGACTGCTCGCTCCTTAAACTATAAAAAAGGAAACGTAAGGGACTAGAGTTGAGCTCTCTCATACTTATTGTATCACACGATAAAGCTGGCCTTCTTTCGTTACTTGGAAAGTAAGCTTCAATATAATATTATTTTCGTATAGAATAGAAGATAATTCACATAAAAATATATCTACCTTTAATTATCGAGATAACTGTAGAACAGTTACTACAAAATAAATAAATGAAAAACGTAGGTACCTTGTAATAAATAATTAAAAATGAATATAATTGATATTGGGTGTCTGTATTTTAATTACAACCGAGATCCTTTACTTGAAAGTAATAAAAACATAATATTAAACGTTAAAAAAGCGTAACATAAAACAAGTAATGAATTATGAACTGGTTTTATAACCGCAAAAAAGGTTTTCCTCATTTTTAATTTTAAGTTATTGTACCTCGTATCAAAGAATCTCAGACTGTAATAAGTCCAGTTCAAAGAGACCCGCGACGTGTATTATATGAAAATGTAGAAATGTAAATAATCTGAAGACATCCAACATCTCATTACAAAACTCGATGTCAAGATTCGTCGGAAAGATTATTACGATCTCGTGTAATTACATCGCGAGGGGAATTTCTGTGTCTTTATTAGTATCTCGAAACGCTCGTGTGTATGATATCGGCGGAGCAATGAACAATTGCAATTATAAATTAAATTTACTGTGATACAAAGTTGTTACAATGTTCTTAGAACGTCCTCGCGTATCGATAACTTGTTTGTGCTCGAGGAAATTGTTAAGTTTTCTTTGAATTATTGTTATAACTATCATGTATCTATAAAGAAATGTTTTGCATCGTTTAACACGAGTATTTTTGTGATACGATGTAAAAAGAGTTTTGTTTTTAGTTTTTGTTGACGTTTTGTAAAATATAACAACAATACCTAACTTTACTACGGATTATTTAATTATTTATCAAGCCCAATGTTTTAGAAGTTTTAGAATAACCATGGGCGAACACTGGACAGTGATGATACATGTCCTGCCATCACGAGTTCTTCAAAGTACCCCAAATTAATAAGTTGTTCCTATTACATAGTGTAATTTAATATACATTAAAAACAAAACTTTATCACAATGTAATCTGACAAACATTATTAATATTCATATAATTAAAGTTTCATGTTATATGCACTTACGTATTCTTTTTAATATAAGAGCAGTCGGAACCATTTTCATGACTACTAATGCCCGTGGATATCCGCAGCCTCATAGAGGTTATGCACGCATGCAGGCACACTTCTTACTGCGTTTTGATAATATCACGCTATCCAAACTAAACTACTTATCTGCGTAGTAGATTGAGAATCATTCATTTGACAAATATTAAATAAAATCGTTAAGATTTTATGTTTTTAAGACAAGATTTTCTAGAACGATTTGAAATCATTAATTTGTTCAAAGAGATACAAAAGTAGCAAATGACAAACGAGTTTGCCTTATGTTCGAGGGTTGCTCTGTTGTGTCCCCGTGTGAACAAGTTGTTGATAAGTTGCTCCGTCCTGTTGCGCTTCAGGAATACTTGGAGTTTCAAATTTATCAACTTTAGAGAAAATCAAATTTATTGCTTCGAGATAGGAGTTGTTTTTGTTCAAGACTTAACGATGTTAACAGTTTCGCCATATAATGATTTGTATTATATGCTTGCCATTTGTGTAGATTTTGTAGCTTGACTTTTGTTATTAAGGAGAACAGAAACAATAATAATGAAAATAACGCGGCGTCTCGTGACGCTCGACAGAAGCTATCGGTATACCTGTATATATACCTCTGTACTTGGTGCCTTCAGCCGAATAATATAATGGTCCCGGATCTCCAAGCAACAGGATCTCTCCAGCGACTGGCTGGCTTCGGTGAAAAGGTCAGACATCTCCTCCTTGGGGACTGTCCTAGGCTGCTGGACAGTCCCCAAGTTGCCTTTGAACAATACCTACTACGATGTGGGAACAGTGCAATGGGGTTAGGTTTCCATCCTGACCCCTGGCTTCACTGCTCCAGAGGAGCAAGACACCAATTTGTCCAAAAATTGGACCCGACACTCTTCCCAATCCACGACGTCATCTGCTGATTCAGAAGGGCGGGTGGAAGACCCCTGACACCACCCAAATTGAACTCACTATTTGTCCCAGTCCACGCAGCCGTCTGTTGATTCTGAAGGACTGGAAGACTCCTCAACAGAGCTGCTCTTAGTCTGACCTTTAGTCATTCTTCTAGCCTACCCAGCAGCAGCCCTATTCAGCATATCCTTGAGGATCACAGAGGCACGCAAGTCCCCCCACCACGGTAAGGTTACAGGATCTTCGGGGGGCAATGGCTAGCTCTATGTTAGAGCTGAGGGGAGTGTGCCTTGACATTGCGGAGCATTTAGTTTAAAGAAATTAACACTACAAATTGATTTTACATAACGGCTTGATAATAATAATTACTTTTCAAAGAGTGAATTTCAATGAGTCTCGCCATAATTGATCGATTGATCGTACATAATAGGAAAGCCTATGTTGCAAGTATTAAGGTGGCCAGCGTAAACGCAAACACGTAGCGTGGGCCCTGTATAAACACGAATATATATCCAAGGCTGATAAGGATATCCGGACAAGGAAAACATAATCACACAAATAACATTATTTATTACGTCTAAGATCATCTTCTGAATGTTATAACATACTGCTGAATAACTATTACACATTGTTATAATTTTATTTATTTCATGTCCGTTGAGTTGTCGAATATAATACTTCCGAATAGTTACAGTCTCTGCATGTGTGGACAATCCAATCAGTAGAAAATTTACATTGTCTTGCTTCATTTGCTTTATGACTTACTAGCTTCTGCCCGCGACTTCGCCCGCTTGGATTTCGGACTTAAAAAATGATTCAAAATTTTAACTTATTATGTTAATCTGATATGAAAGCTATATTACTGTAAAGTTTCATGAAAATCCGTTCAGTAGCTTTTGTGTGAAAGAGTTACAACCATCCTTACAAACTTTCGCATTCATAATATTAGTAGGATGATTATATTGTGTGAAAGAGATCAAAATTTAAAATAGACTAACTGATTTTTATGCACACCTATCTACCCATTATCACTGGGCACATAACTCACATAAAAAATGTCGAATAATACACAAGGTTGATCAAACCGTAAGCATTAGGGCTTAGGGGTCGCCTAAGGTTGCCACACTGTTCGCGGGACTGGCTGACTACGGGGGACTGGGTTCATTCACCCCGTGCGATCTGCCGCTCGCTGTAGCCGTCACTACTAAACATGTTTACATTTTTTCACTATTTAACTTCTCCGAAAAAGCATTTTCATATTTCTCATAAACTTTCTTTTTAGTGGTTTTAGATTAACTGTGGACACTTATAGTATACGTAGTTACATTTAGAGCCTCTTGCTATTATCAAGGTTGTATTAAATCAGAGTATTTGCTGTGTCAAAAGAAACAATAACGAAGTAAATAGGAACAGGCACTATTGGTTTTTGAGGTGACAACGTCTTATAAATCGATGAACGCCGGCTGCACGCACGCAAGTCACGTTCTCTGTGCAAGCGAGAGCGCGGAACAAGCGATAGGAGGCACGATAAGCCATTGAGTTGTGACGCATCTATCTCTCTTCCACTCCACCGGCCACTGCATCCGATAAACACGTGAACTGTTTTCTTACAACGTTATCTTATCACGCAAAATAATCTGAATATTGTAATACTAGCTGTGCTCCGCAATTTCACCCACATAAATTTCGACCCCTGGAAATATCGAGATTAAAAAAATGTTGGCCGATTCCTTAGACCTACCCGATATGGACACGAAATTTCATGGGATTCGGTCTAGCCGTATCGGAGGAGTATGGTAACTAACATTGTGATACGAGAAATTTCTATACTATAAGATAATTCCCCGCACTTCTTCCTTGAACACATAAAATATTAGAAACATGCAATACATTACAATGGAACTTTGACAATATAGTCTTGGCAGGAAACCCCAAACGTGACCTTAAATCATTGTGACACGGACTTTACACCAAATGTCCCAATTCTCGGAAGCAATTTCACTGTATTCGATGGACATTACACGGTTTTGCGGTGATAGTGTGCAATAAAACGAACCTTTTAATACAAAGCGATTGGGAAACGTTTGCCCGTGATTAAACAGACATTCGGACTATTGAAATCAGGTCTTTTGAGTCTGATTAATTTGTTCGGCAGCGCGATTTACTTGCTAAGTAAATTGGTGAGTTCTTTCATTGTATTTACTTGGTTAATGTAAAGAACATTTTTGTTTTATTTTTTTGTGATATAATTTTTGTTTTAACATTTTTGTTTTATTTTTTATGACTTTTTAGGTTATATAAATGCCTTGACATCCTTCCTCCTCCCCCCTCTATCCCCTTTGTTAGCCACCGGGTAGGTACTTAGACATAGTACGAAACGCGATCGTTGCAACTTAACGCCGGTATCGTGTAAACGGAATTCGCCTGCGAGATTGCGTGCAGCGTGATACTACCTCTTACAAAAGGTTGATAATTACTGACTTTCAAATTGTCATAAATATATAAGAGATCCCTTGTACACTATGCCCTAACTAAGCTGGCACCACCGGTGAGGTTTTGCTCGCACGACACAGCTGTCAAGTGACAGACTTCCAGTCGCGTTTAGTGCCGTGTAGTAGTTTGTAGCGGCCCAATGTACACTACATAATGAATACAGAAATGGAACGCAACACGTCTAGAGAACAATTACGGATGTTTATAGGCGTCGTGATAATGTTACCAAATTCTTTCAAAAACTTCTTAGAAAGAAATCTTCAATTGCAAATAACCTAATATTATACATTGAATAAAGAGGAAGATTTGGTTGTAGCCTTTTATTGGCCACTGACTTAAGAGATGTTTTTCTCCCCACTTTTGATTAGAAAAATTATAAAATCTTTTAATTGTTCATATTAAGCATTCATAAGCGACCAGGCTGGCGCAGTGGTACAGGGCTCGGATAAGTGGAGCATGTTGCGCCAGGGGTCGAGGGTTCGAATCCCGCCTTGGTCATGGATGTTTATCTATGTATTATATGTATTTCTATAATAAAAATCTTAAATATATAAAATTCCTTAAATTTATAAAAAAATATTAAATATATTCCGTTGTCTAGTATCCGTAACACAAGTCCTTACGGTGCTTAGCACGGGGCTAGACTAACGTGGTGTGTAAAGTCCACAGATATTTATTTATTTATTTATTTATTTATATATCAACAAACGTTAAAATATAGATTAATAACAAAAAGTGAAGAAAATATTCAATGAACGTGTCGTATTTTAAACTATTTCAGTGATAATTAATGATTTCTGAAATACAATTAATATAATTATTATCATTTAACGTAACAATATTAATTTAAAACGAAACCACGCTTTGATATGCAAATAAACCGCAAATCTGTTTTGTTTTGTGGTTGTTTTGTAAATTGGAATATCCAATAAAGCACGTTTTAAAATAGAACTGTGATAGATATTATTGATTTTTATGTAGATTTATTTTAATTATTTTTCTAGGTCTAAAATTTTACAGTATTTTTTTTTATTCCTCTGATTACACATGTGTAAAAGGTACTATACGCCTATAAATACAATATCAATAACTTTTTTGTTCCTTTACTGGACTTAAGACGTTTAAATTATTTATTCTAGGTACTAGCTAAAACAATACACCTTCTTGATCGACGTTTCGGCCGGGTTACACTAGCAGTGAATACGAGGCGACTCGTTAAAACCCGTAAAGTAACTACAAAATGAGTAACAAACGCGAAAGCCTCAAACAAATATCACTAATGATGTAAACAACATTGTACCTTCTATTTAAGGTAACAGTGTATATTTTGTTGGTGCTCATATAAACAAATAGATATTTTAGCTATAAAAAGATTTTTTTTTATTAATGCTATCTATTGTTTTTGGATGTCCCAGAATCTGTCACTTCTGTGTGAAACATTGGATTTGACTCGTCACAGCTCACAGCTATAATGTATAATGTTTTGTATGTCACAGCTATAATGTATAATGTTTTGTATGACAACACCATAGTATATCGACCGATACACGACGGGCAAATTTTTTATTAAAGTATAGGTTTTTTTTTATATGGTAAAGGGGGGCAAACGAGCAGTCGGAGCCATTTTCATGACTACCGACGCCCACAGACAACCGCATAGAGACTATACAAATGCGCTGCCCTCCTTGCTCCTTCCACCTCCATGGGCCACCGGCTACTTACACACTGCACGAAATGCGACAGCACAGCTGTCACTTTACGCCGGTCTTGTGTAAGCGAGAGGTACCTCCGTGTGTGATAGCTTGAATTCTATAATACAAATATAAATTTAAAATCATAAATATATATTATTGCTATGTCTGTAACGGGCTTTAACCTATGGACTAATTACACGACTAATAATAGTCTATTCCTGTGCTAAGAATCGTCGTATTATTACTTAAAACGAAGTCATTAAAGACGAACTTAAATGGCAAATCCGTGTGTGCACTAAAAGTCTTTGCAAATTCAAAAGGTAAAAAGTTGTTCGATGAAATGCAACATTTTAATCAAAATTCTATGAAAATAATTCTTAAATTCATAAGTTACGATTTATTCCTCGTTTGTCGTTGATTTCCTGGATTACGATTATTTTTATCATCCGATTTATTATTTTTGGTTTTGTGTTGTGTGAGTGATAGTGAATTTCCAGAGGTCCATTGAAAGGGGCGGGAAGGCGAGAATGGAAAGTGGACTATGCACCTGCATAATAATTGAGAGAATGTCTAGAGCCATTTTTAGATATGAAGAGCTCTCCCTTGTACTAAATAAAACAAAGAAATATTTTAAACTGAAATAAAAATAAGGATGACATAATTTGAAATTTCCAATTCCAATGTTAGCGTGATAAAAACCTTTTTATTACACGCACGGAAATCTACATACGGAAGTGTTTTGGCTGTAAAATAATGTAATGAATGTTTTTTTATCAACATCGATAAAACATTCCCATATTTTTCTCTCCATTTTACTTTATACTAGAAAAATATAGTATCAGACGAATATTTTTATTTACCCAAATAAAAATATTTGAATAGGAGTTACTGAATAAAAATATTTTTTTAAGAGTTAGTGAGGCGTTGCACGCACACATTCACTTGAATTGGGCCGGCACGACCGGGGAGGTCTCTGTCGCGAGACTGGCGTAAAGTGTGCTGAAAGACAGCTGTGTTGTCGGGTTTCATGCGGCGTGTAAGTAGCCCGTGGCCAATTATATTTATAGCACTTAATCGATATGGATTTGTTGAGTGTCATATAATTAACATCTGTGCTAATTTTTTTCTTAATTCATTTAGCAGTATTTGTACGATAAAGACTTTCTCATAATAACTGTCCAAACAAATGACCTAACCTCTTATTTTTAATTCAACCCAGGTAGGGTTGAATTAAAAAATATAAAAGTAAACAGATTTTTGCGTGAAATAGTAACAAATAATTATTTTCAAATTTATTGAATTAAAAAAGTTTCAGATTTCTAATAGCTCCAAAAATATTAAATTTACAAACAAATGCCTGCTAAAGCAATACAACTACATATATTTCTAATAAATAAAACGCATAACTTTTGTGATTGATATTAAATCGCCTCGAAATAGATAAAACTATTTTATTACAAAAGGCACATACTTAACATTAGGGTTTATCACATTAGCGTATAGATATGACACACGCCAGCTCGAATGTATTGTGTCAAAGTTTCCCTCGCCGACAAAAATCACGCACTTTCCTGCCAACGAAGTCACTCTTTCTCATGCAAAATACACAACACACGCAACCTACACACCGAATTATTTTCAAAAGGAACAATGGGAAACAATAAAATGAGGCGTACGTGCGAACGCGGCTTCCAATGGCCTTTTTACATTGATATAATATTTTAATAGATAAATCTACTAAGTGGATTAATTACTATGATATAATAAATTAACATTTTATCAAACTACGACGCAGCGATGGAAGATGTTAACAACCGTGCATGTATAATAATATGTTCGATAGTAAAGGTATGAATCGATGGCAATCAATCGTAAAATTAAGACAGACTACGCAATAAAACTGAAAATTTAAAAGTTCTCAATCGGAAGACACTGTTTAGCTAGAAAGAAACGTAAAAAAAAAATAGACATCGTCTACGTTTTTAACAGTTTATTTTTTTACTTTTTACTTCCTTTACTAAGTCTGGTTTAAATTGCTATTAAAGAACAGTTTTCAGAATATTCAGTTATTACTAAATCAGTATTTAATGGTCAGTATAAGTCAGAATATAAAATGAATTGTGGACGGTTAGAAAGGTTTGTGGATCTAACCATTCACAAACTCTTTTGTATTCTATCAAATGTTTTTTTAATTACTTAAGTAAATCCAATATTTAATTATGAGTAGTCGATATTTTGTGTAGCCGAGTCGATGCTAGAAGTTTTTGTGCTCAATAACATACCTGCACTTCTGAGGCGCGTCTTTACAACAAGTCATAATCTGATGATATTATTATTGTATTTCAATACCAGAAAGATCATGTTTTCTCACATACATTATTAGATTTTTCGTACATAAACGGTAGGCAACATTTCATGTTAGTGAGCTGTTGTTGTTTTGACGGTTACAATTTACGGGAATAATATATTTTATAAATAGATTTATTTTTACCAGAACTAATAGAGGAATCTATATTTTGCTTTATTAAAATAAGTACACTGTTAAGGATATTATAATTACTGCCGATTAAGGATCTGCAACATATGAATAAATGTCAACCGAAGACAGACGCACTGAAAAAGCAAGCATTAAATTAATATGTGGGGACCAACAATATAATAACCAAAGATCGTATAGGCAACTCTCATTTTTTTATTATTTGAGTATGTATATATAAAATCCACAAGATTCCCTAAAATATCATTTTCATACTTCTGTATTTTTATCGAAATACCTATCTAATCTTTTTATAGTAGAGATACAAAAATATTAATTACACCAAAAATTTAAAAAGTTGAAGTTAAGTTATGAAAAAAAATTAACTACAAAAATTAGAAACATTTTAATTTATTTATTATTATTTATTAAATATTAGTCAGATATTTTCAAATAGTTATTAAGTACTATTGCGGTAGCATTAAAAAATTAAATTGGTACCATCTTTGTTTTTATTTAAAAACGTTTATTTATTTTATTATTATGATGAATAAAATTATTTTTATTTCTTTTGAGATAAGAAGATTAGTAAAGTTCAAATGAATTATATTAGCTTCGGTAAATTCATTTAACAAGCTAACTATAGTGGGTTAATTATTCTACTGTATTTTTTTTGCAATTTATTTATCCTACTAATATTATAAATGGCAAAGTTTGTATGTTTGTTTGTTACTCCTTCACGCAAAATCTACTTAACTGATTTTCATGAAATTTGGCTCACACATAGAGGGTAACTTGGATTAACACATACTAGGTTAGTATTTATACCGAAAAAATATTCCTATGGGATGCCATGGAATGATTTTTTATTTTCGACAGGCTCAAAATTTACGCAGGTGAAACCACGGGGCGCAGCTAGTTAGTTATATATATAAGTAATATATAACAGTTAGTGCGCCAATATGACAATTTTACGGAAACGTATCAATTTAAAGTTAAATAGACATAACAACGAGGAAAGGGTAAAAAGCGCCCACCAATCCTGCTTAGTCAAATTGTGATTTATATTAAACAGAATAAATTTCCTAATGGAAGGACCATAAATTTGCGTTTATAATGTTATAATCTTTGTTAAAATATTCAGAGTACAAAATCCAACAAGGATTTATCTATGCATTAGCATATCGATGTCAACGTACAAACGCTCCTTCAACCGACCTACAGAATCGTAGTTTCAGGCTGGGACGGGATTGAATTTATATATTTATTGTTGTGTCATTTTTCCCATTTCTATTATACTCATATTCTAAAAACTGTTATTTTATGTTTGTAGTTTGGTATAAGAAGTAAACGTGTTATGGCTTATGTACTTATTATTATTACAAATATAAAATTTTAATTGCTTTGATAGTACACACTTGTGTATTATAAAATGTCCAATAAGTGCAATCAATATTCAAATATGCGTAGCTTTTTTTTTGCATGTCAAAGGCCACAAGTCAAATTTACACGCAAAACCATATTAGGCATTAACGTGTGTTTTATATTATTTTTACGAGAAACGCTATGTTTCATTTTGTAATATTTTTATACTATAATATTTAAATATATTTTACCTGGTCCATTGTTAATCCGGGCTAAATCTAGGCCAGGCTAATTAACATTTATTATATTTTTACTAGTAAGAATTGAACTACAATAAAGATAAGAGATACATAATTGAAATAGGGAGAAATATAATATAGATGACCTAAATTGCGCCTGGAAATGGTCGGCTCCCAATTACAGGTAGGTTGTTATCCGGTGCATCTACCTCTGAGCTGCGGGAAAAGAGGGGGTCTTCTTCCCAGGTGGCAAGAAAAGAGAGAGAGTCTGTCCCACTATCGTCTCCCTAAACCCGAAGACAAAATAGTCCACTACTTTTTGCTACATTGCAGCTGAGTTAGGTCGACATGATTAGGAAACTGACTCCTATTCACGTAAGACCACCTTAAAGTTATGTGAGATTCGTGCGGTTTAGAAGTTTTCGGTGGCCCCTTGGAGAATGGCAACACATTTACATAACGATAATGCCGACGGATTATGATCGATTTGTAGAAATACACATAATAAAATGATATTCTGATTTTGTAACCTGTATATACGAGATATGAGACAAACAAGCAGTCGTAGTCGGGTCAACTGATGGTAAGTGACATCCACAATCTGAAAGGTTTACCTTAGAAGTGAAGTGGTGTAGCTACGATATATTCAAAGCAGGGGGCAGGAAAGGTTCGTTGCTAATCGAAGTCAGTGGCGTGCTAAGAGAGAGGTCTATGTCCGACTGGATTGCAATAGGCTGATGATGATACTCAACAGCTGCGATCTACTGGTAATCAACGACTTAACAGAATCTGGTATTGAGTTCTTCAAAGCATTATTGTTTGCCAAGTTTAATTAATTTCGGTTTAACGATAAATTAACTCTTAATAAATAAACGGTTTTCACCAAGTAATAATTAATGATAATTATATTTTTAGAATCTTAAATTAAAAATTTAAATAGAATTCGTAAAATCATAATAGGCGTCTATTTATTCTTCCCTTCAATTTATTTAATTAATTAATATTACTTTCTTTCTCTCGGCCGTGGTTTTGGAAAATATTTCTTGAGTTATATTCCAAAAATAGCCTCGAAATATCCGTGATAATATTTTTCCACTACATAGCGCAATTTAAAATATGCAAGATGAAACAACATTTTTGATATAGAAAGCCGAAAAGTCCTTGTTTATTATCAAAGCATACCAGCCTTCTCAAAGGCCCGCATTCTTGACAATCTCAGAGTCGAAATTTCTGCCGAGGTTTAAATTCTCTATATAATAAAATGCGACTTAAATATATAGTTTAATGTGATGAAGCGCTGTAATATGTTTGTCTGTCTGCGCGTAATCTTTACCACGCGACTGAACAGATTCTGCACGATAGACAGAACCATACACGTCATATTTTTTTTATTTGGGAATAAGGAAGTGAATCTAAATCTGCAGTAAGCACAATCATTATTAACTGCGGTTTCACCAGCTGTGCCCCGCGGTTTCACCCGCGTAAATTTCGATTCCGTGAAAACTAGAAAATCATCCCATGGCATCCCATAGAAACATTTTTTCGCGATGAAAACTATCTTATGTGTTAATCAGAGTTATTCTCTATGTGTATGCCATAGCTTATTACTTATATTAGATTATTAGCCATATTTCATGAAAATCTTCAATATAATATTATTATTTTCTATAAAATCAAAAACGTAATAAATAACAGCTCTGAATTTTGGATTCCATTGTAGATGGAGTGAATTAGGGCTAAACACCTTTGTAACGGCGGGTGTTTGACAACGTTTGTGGTCAGAAAAATTTCCAATTCCTCGATACAACTACTAAAAAATCACAATTTTAAGTTATATCTTTGCCATATCTTGTTATAACTTAAATTAAACTTATACATTTGCTTCCGTATTGGGATTACTTCGTCGCAGCTATTTCCTATAACGCGGTATAAAGTTGTATTTTAAAATTACACGAAAAGTATTCCCGCAGTGAGCCTCAGGGATGCGAACTGATTTCATAAAGTATACTGGGCCTGATAAACTTGCACCCTCTTGAACTTATTTCAAACTATCCGAGGTTTTCATTTTTATTACAAACTAAAACTTTCATAACTTGACGTTTCATGACTTTTATTATGTTTTTTCCAAGTCTTGATTTTTATAATTCAAGACTGTCCGTTTTTGGACACTATCTGTTAAAACTGGTGATAGATTGAAAAAATGTAATCGTATTATAACTAAATTATTGTATTTCAAATCAAATAATATATAGGTGTTTATAATAATTTCATTTTATTAATTTAACAGGTTGCTAGACGGTTAAAATTGAAAAATATATTAGGTGGAATAATCAAAGCTATCAAAGCTGAAAACTCTCAAATATTACAGACCTCACAGTGCAGTACACGCTATAGCGCCGTAGCTTATCAATATCGCTCCTGTCAATTTAGCCTCTCAAATTAAAAAAAACGGACTATAGAAACTAGAAATTTGGTACAGGTGTTCCTTTCTTGATGTAACTGAGCAGCAACAGCTGAGTTCTTTAAAAATTGATCTCCTAAGGTTAATTAATCATAATTATGATGCGGGCGGTATGCGGGACCGCGGGGCACAACTAGTCTTCTTTATGTACCTGATATTTTCCTTATGACACCTACCTATAACGCACGCGTCCGCTAGACGGTTTTTAAACCTTAGAAATTTGTGTTTTTCACGTAAAGAATTACTGATGAAAAGGTGAACATACAGGGGAATTAATAAACATTCCCTTAAAACACAATACAAGCATAGAAACTCTGCAAATATTTGTATTTTCTTTAATCCAACTGGGGATGACCCGGACTTACCCAAATACACGCTTTACTTCACCGACCTTAATTATTATAATATCATTTTTTTTCTATTTAACATTCCGCAAAAAATGAGGACCTTTTACGAGATACGACTCATAAATCAACTCAAAATCGACTATATAGGTACTAAAATAATATTGTGCATTCGTTGTATTTGACCCTATTCAATTTCCCACGCCATAACTGCTATTTGATATCATATAAAAATGATTTAGGTAAAGAATACACATGTACATTAATACATTGTTATTACCGCTTACGTATCTTGAGACATTAATTATCACGTATGGTAAAATCACTTTCTAGTGCTAATGTTCTGTCGCGCTGTGTACAGTACCTAGTAGGAATTTGTAATTGCCTCACTAATAGATTAGGGAGAAAGATATTACTCACACAATACCGATGTAACAGCTGAGCTGTCGCGTTTCGTGCGGTGTGTAAGTAGCCGGTGGCTTATGCAGGTGGCAGGAGAAAGGAAGGCAGCACATCTGTATAGCCTCTATACGGATGTCTATGGGCGTCGGTAGTCATGATACTGGCTCCGACTGCTAGTTTGCCTCTCCCTGTACCATAAAAAAATATGGTATCAGAAGTCAATAAAATATAATATAATAGTTTATAAGCCCACAAGGGTTGTCTGCAAGGAATTGGTTAAAAGCAAGAAGACCGCCCTTTGTGTAGTAGTCTAGTAGTTTTTGTGCACAATAAAACATATTTTAATTTTTTGATACAAATTTACCAGTTCTCTTTTATGTAATATAAAAATGGTTGCATATAAATTCACTAACACTTCGCAGTATTTAACTGTATATTCAACATGTCTATAAATTTATGAGCCTCTTGAAAGTTGGCTACTTCAAAAGAGGTTTTACTCAAACCTAAGCAACCTCAAACTACTTGGGCAAGACACCTGATCTTTAAAACTTAAAAATTACCGTGCAGGTTATACTTTAAGGATATTTCGTAGAATTTATGCATTATAATTTTAAACAAGCTTTTATGGGATTTACTATAGCTTATACGTATCATTTAATAAATCAAAAAAAAAGAGCTCGCTTTTTAGCGGATACGTCTGTGGAATTTTGCTATAAGTTCATCAATAATTCTACTAATCACAATAATTCTAATTGGTCATTAATTGATCAAACATTTAGTGTCCAATTACAACGATGAAACATGTGTGATCCATGTAGATTCAATTGTCCGTCAAAAAACAGCAGTCACCGAAAATTTGTATCTGCAAATGTTGCTTAGTTACAGTTGAGATGACTCAATATGGCTACATTTGGTTAATTATTGTATGGCACTCGCAGCACACTATGTGCTAAATATCTACTGAAATCTCAGACGTGTGGTGAGGTGCCCTTAAGGTAACGTAGATTTTTGGTGGCTACTGAGTTCCCTAAGTGACAAACCCCTCCATATTGTGATATTTTTTCTGTAACATTCAGTAAAATTTCCGTAACATCGGTCCTGCCGTTCATATTTGTATCGTAAAACGTCACACTGCACTTGAAATAAACTTTGTTAATTTGAAATTACATATAGACAATTCATTTTATTTTTACGTATATACATTACATTCATGTTAACTCAAAATATATATTTATTCAGTGCTTTCGATACAAAATAAACAGGATATTGAGGAGTCCTTTTTGAGGTAGGATGTTTATTCCGCCGTTTCACCGATTGATCATGTGATTTTACCCAAACCTTACAAATAAGGAATCGCCGTAAGCAACATGATATCTGTTTGTACTTTTCCTGTTTCATGTTGGAGGTAAGTTCTTTTTTTATTTCGTAAACATACTTCACACACAAAAAATATTTAAAATAATAACAACGAGATCTCTGCACTATAGTTCTCTTATCCATACAGAATATTTTTGGACTATGTTTTCTCCACATTCATTAACGTTTCTCTCCACATTTTTTCATATTATTTATATAATATTCTATTCATTTTCATGTTACAAATGCTCTTGATACCACTTTCAAACATATCCTGATCAATCTGATTGTGGCATGTCAGGCTCGTTTTCCCCGGGACCTTTCCTTAAATATTAGCACTGAATATCTGATTTGATAACCTACCACCAGCCAGCGTGGAACTACCTTTTACTGAAGAAATGCTGAAACACCTTGCTGAAGGTTTCGTCTTGCTGTCGTAAAAAGTTCACAGTTCACTGAAATACTCTGACAGACCCTAATTACCATATTACCTACCGATCTAAGAACCAATCGTTAGAAAACCCTGTTTATTTTATTAAACTAAAAAAATTTCTAAGAAATCCATATAAGCTTCAACACCCTATTGCACCACCTTAGTGATTGAGTTTCCAAAAATCCTTTCTTTGCGGATGTCTTCGTCGTAACTTCTACCTGTATGCCAAATTTCAGCCCGATCCATTCAGTGGTTTGGGCTGTGCGTTGATAGATCACTATGTCGATTTTGAGTTTTATATATTATATAGATATAGATTAGTAATTATGTACTACAGAATCGATACATAATAGGATCAGAGTTACGTCGCAATACGCGGAAGCGGAATGTTTGTATAAAAACTAATAAATGTGGAGAAAGCAAGATAATTATATAACTGGAAGCAACTGGTGTGAAGTTATGTTGTTATCCTTCTTAATATTAAATAAATATAAGGAGATTGCATTCGTCTGGATATTTCTATAATAAACAGAAGCATGCGATTACAAAGGAAAATTGCCGAGGTCTGCAAAAAACAATTCATACGAGCTTACATCCCCCCGTACTTATGATAACAGGCATTCAACCTCGGAAATACGAATACGCTCCTTTGTTATCCTATTGGCGTAAGTGTATTGACAAACATCTTGTGCCAATCTACGGAACAAATAGCGCGAAATATATGTATGAAAGAATATTTTTCTGTGTGATAATTGTGTGAACGATGTGTAAAGAATTCATTAAGTATCATCATCATAGAGCAAATCAAATTGACAGCTGTCTCTTTTTGTGCGGTGTTTAAATACCATTTTTTGAAGCCTATAGAGTGGGAATAAGGAAGAGGAGAAGCAACGTTGGAGGCCTGTTGTAGACTAATTAGTGACCAGTTGTTGGTCAGTTGGTGGCCAGTTGGTGCCCAGTTGGTAGCCAGTTAGTGGCTAGTCGGTGGCCAGTTGGCGGCTAGTCAGTGGCCAGTCGGTGGCCAGTTGGTGGCCAGTAATTGGTGGCCAGTTGGTGGCCAGTCGGTGACCAGTCGTTGGCCAGTTGGTGGCCAGTTGGTGGCCAGTTGGTGATTAGTTGATAGGCACATTTTGACTTTATCTCCTTTATTTGGAATATTTAACTTATTTGTATATGGATCTCGAAACATACACGTACATCGTCCGCAAACGCGCCTAAAACAATGTACAATATTATGTATATCACAAAACATTGACAATATTCACAATGTATAACGTACACGAAAGTTAATTTGGACGCGCCACTAAATTTTCCACAAACACCTACAAACTCAATAGCGAACTTAATGTACAAATGTATCTCGTGAACAATTTGCCTCTGTAATAACTTTGTAAAACCAATAAATCAAAAGAGCTTATCGTTCGATGTGAACCGCGATCTTCCGCATTCATTTGATTGCGTGTTATAATAATTGTCATGTGTTTTTGTTTATGGGTAAGCGATAATTATGTATTTTTGTAATAAGGCTGGGCTTGTTTGTGCTAGTATGAGTGATGATGGCAATAGTTCAGAAACATAGCAAGCCGTAGACCCGACAACCTATGGGAATGAGAGAAAAACCTCCCACTTTGTGACCCGATATCGTCGTGAAAGATTGGGACAGTAACTTTTTGTGTCTCTACGGGGGAGGCCTTTGTCCTTCTCTTGACTTTTACAATTATACAGATTATTTCTATATTATATATAAAATTCTCGTATCACAATGTTACTTTTTGTTAATGTTATGGGTTACCCTAACACGTCAGCTTGACCTCCTGAATTCGATGGTGGTTGTCGTTTTTCTTGGAATTGACCCCTTGACCCCCCAGGGGTGAAAATATAAAATCGTCTAAAAACCCCTTATTTTTGCCGGACATGAACTGAGGATCATTTTTGGGGTCGACCCTCACTGGACCCCTCTGACCCCCAAGGGGTCAACTGGGGGTCACTTCCAAAAACCCCTTATTTTTGAACTGGGGTTATTTTTGGGGTCGGGGTCGATTTGACCCCGATTTCATCTCATGACTAACCTTAAAAATGATCTCCAAGTCATAAAACGTTCAAAAAACCACTTTTTAGACATTTTTATATGTTGACCCCTGGGAGGTCAAGGGGTCAATTCCAAGAAAAACGACCACCACCATCTAATTCCTCTGGTAATTCTTTATCGACCTGTGCACTCAGTTTTCAAAAATAATTACCCCACTTTTGTTACCTTAACCCAATTTTAGTTACAATACTCCGAAACGATTCGGCCGATTTTCATGAAATTTTGTGTCAATATCGGGTAGGTATGAGAATCGGCCGAGATCAATTTTTCATCTCGTACCTATTCATATTTCCACGGGAACCAAATTCACGAGGATAAATATATAGTATACATCGTTATTTTTTGATCACTGCACC
>LUGF01028373.1:228247-241498 GCA_001625245.1 Calycopis cecrops | reverse complement strand
ATTTACCATACTTTTATTAAAATAACAAAAATAAGGCATTAAATGTTTAAGACGTCAAAAAAAACTGCAAGTTTTCCACGCGAACACCGCGTAAACTAGCATAGATATAGTTGTGTACCTAATGTACTAGCGAATTCAAAATCAGTCTTCTATAAAAATGCTACCAAAAAGTCCGCGATAGCATAATTATCTCTATCTCTTACGGTTGAATAGCTATAGCCTATAAGTTTTTTTATTTTCTATTTTTGAATTAAAAACTTTACTTAATATTCAAAGCTCTTCTTTTTAGTTCAGCATTAATCCTTATGCAAATGAATGTGTTAATTATTAGCTTATGTAATAAAATTTTTTGCAGAATAAAATTTCTCTATACACTATATTAATCAGATGAATAGTTTTCGATATTTATTATCTTTGTTAGAAGTAATTAATAGCAAAACATTTAAAGCTTCGCGAGGCACCGTTCTTTCCTTGAGCTGCCTATAATATTTGAGGAGTTCCTTCAATTTCACCAAGATCGCATTATTAGATCCTGACCTGACAATAGGACCACCTCCTCCATTTTTGAAGTCCGAAATCGAACCGCCGAAGATGCGAGCGGAAGCTAGTATAATATTTTACATGTGTGCAACACATCGGTTCATCTCATAGGTTAGGAATTTATACAAAATATAATAATAAATCAATATAAAATAGTTTTCGTAGCCTTATGTAGGGTATGTTTAATTATCTAATCAGCTTTTGAATAGTAGCTGTCAAAGTTTATGTAGATTAATTTTGGAAAATTTCAAGATGGATTTTATTTGCAGGTTTGATATATTACTTATTTAACTTTTTAGTCACATCCAAAATAGTTAGGCTTAAAAAAAGCTGTAATGTATATGTATTGTCGAATATTAGTAGCTAGAAAATTATATACACTAGTAAATATACTTTTAATGGATCCGTACTGGGTTTTATGATGACAATGACAGTGGGTACTTTGTATTCGATCGATTCAGGGACGCGTGCATAATTAATGAAGGTGGTTCAAGTAAGGGTACTCAAGAGATCAAATGTGAATATAATGCTGACACATCAAGTGCTTTGCTTTTTTCTTTCTTTTATAACTTCTATAGGAGAAGATACGTGCACTGTCAGATGTTTAGCGTCCACCGATGCCTATTAATTGGAATATATTTAATGAGTAGGCGTTGTTCTTCTTCTATTTTTTTATGGGCGCCGGAAACTTACATAACTCTACAGTATATCCGTCATTTTTATAACATTATGATGCGAGTAAAAGGCTAAATCAGACAAGCATGACCGGTGGTAGATGGCGGAATCCGAGGGCGTGCTAAGCTGTCTGACCCCGTAAGATGCTGCTTGCTGCGAAGATCTAGATGGGGTTCACGGCTATGCCAGACAGCACAGGCTTAAGGGAAAAGGTCAGACTAAAAGCAGCTCAACTGAACTGAGGAGTCCTTCACCTACCCCTTTGAATCAGCAGACGGCGGCGTGGATTGGAACAACTGACGTGTCCGATTACGTACAGATTGGTGGAGAGCTCTTTTGGAGTACTGGAATCAGGTGTCAGGATGGGTAGCTGACTCCACTGCTCGATTCCCATAACGTATTAGGGACTGTTTAGAAGCAGCCGGACAGTCTCTAAGAAGGAGGAGTCTGTCTTTTTCACCGAGGCCAACCTGTTGCTTGCAGATTCGGGATCTTCCAATTATAGCGGCTGAAGGCAAGGATTTAGTCGTTATTAGACTAAGTGTCGAGTCCGACATAGGTTGAGGGGCCACCCGGGATCCTAGGTATCACACGTATATGTGTTCCCCTGCGTCAACAAAAAAAAGGCTTCTGTGTCTGTAACGCAATTGGGGCTACATCTTGCAAAGACGGCATCTTCTCTTACAAAAATAAGTTATTACATGGCTAATAAAAAAAGAATAATAATTCACCAATCACACCACGTAATAATCTAGCCCCATATTACCGTAAAGACTTGTGTAGGTAGGCTTAACAACGGAAATGTCATGTTAATTTTTCTAAAAGTACTACTACACATTACAATCGGTCATTGATCATAGGTACCTATAGTTAAGGGAAACGAGAAGTTGGCATTCTTTAACCAGTACCAACATAGAAGAATAAGAATTTCACTTTTCGCTTCGCCCGCGTATCAAACAGACCAATTCTAAATGAGAAAAGTTTTGACCACATAACTTCCGCAGACGAAATTATAAACTCGACGAATACTTTTTGTGTGCCCCGTAAACTAATAAAACAAATAATTCTTCTTTTAGGGTTCCGTACCCAAGGGATAAATGGCTATTGCTAAAAGTCCGTCCGATATACATTTATAGCTAGATAGTTGAAATTTTTAGTGATTTATTTCCCTGCAAGTTTTTACTGTACCATTACGAAAAACAGTTTACAAAAAAAAAATGTAAAATGTAGGCGGGCATCCGAAAATATAAGTTTGTCAACGAATACACTTGCTCAGACCTCATAGCGCGTTGGTACTAGATCACCGGTAAACGAGTGCGAAGTGAACTTGGCCAATTTTTATACAAATATATAGTTGAGAAAATACGTAACTACCGGCGTCTAAAATCATCTACTAAAACCGTTTCGTGAAGCTAGATTTGATAAGAAAGAAGCAGCTGTGTTTTTCCCTAAGTTAAGCAACCTTTTTTTACTTACACTAATTTTTTGAACATCAGAAAATTCTCAAATTTGTTCGAGGCGAAGTATATTCTTCATTATAACTAGGTATTTTCTACATTATAAAATTCTCTCCATTGGCTGTAGCCTATAAAGTGAAAATTGCCAATATTAGGAACGAGGAGCTTAGCATCTCAAAGTGCTGTTAGTGGGCCACATACAAAGAATGTATAATCAATAGCTTGATCAAGTGCCTACATGTGAATTTCAATATTACTTATGTCGGTTCCTTACTTTATGAATCTAGTTAATAATGTTCATATACTCGTATATAAAATTTTCCTGTTTCTGTGTTTGTGTTCATACCGCCTTGCCTGATTATCATTACATTTTATCTGAATTGGAAGCTATGGTCATAAGTGGTGCAATATATTTCACAAAATTTTAAAAAGTGGAAACAATATCATGACACTAAACTCAGTTTTCTACATGTTTATCCCTTTTTAAAAGAGAAAAAAATCTCTTAAAATTAAGGCGGAGACTTGATCAGAGAATGCTTCTTGTCTACTGTAGGTTGCTGGGGCCTGGGACCCAAGAGACAAAATCCTGTCATTTTCTCAATGCACATAAGTTTACGTTCACTGCATGCCCGGTCGTTCGTATCGGACTATCGTCCTATCGCAATCTATATTGATATAATAGGCTGAAGAATTTATCTGTTTGTTTGTTTAATCGCACAAATCTCTGGAACAATTGCTCCGATTCAGAATTAGTTAGTCCATTTAGCGATTTCACGCAAACGAAGTACGGTAATAAGGGAATAGAGTACATCTGTCTCCACACAAACCTTTGCACTTTTGCACAATTAGTAAGTCTCTTTAGAGATGGACACTATAGCTGAAATCCGACTATAGGACATCATTATGCTGTAAAGTAGTGTTCTTAAAATAAAAACAACGTGTAAAACACACACAAGCACACACCAATTTGGCGATATTAAAAAGCCGTTTCGGCGGATGAAGCAATTTCGAGCACTGGTGACCGGAGAGCGCGTTTTATTAACTTTCAATTATAAACTTGTTGAATAATAACAGTTACACATTTTATCCTTATTTCGGCCGCAGCAAACTGAATTAAGAGACACTGAAGTGTTTTCTGAACAGGCGATAAAATGTGGTTTTAAATTGGCTACATTTACATGTATTTTTACTGAAACGTCCATGTACTACTTAACTATTAACAAGATGTTATATACATAGATAACCCTTTACGATATTAAGTGATAGTGCTAATCTTACGCGGCTGGTACTTAACAGTAAAAAGAAATGAGCTGAAATTAATTAGCATTAGCTCTCTTTACCTACTAAGACCTAAACAAATAAAAGCAAAAAAAGCCACAAAATCTCAACAAATAAAAACAGGTCAAGTGCGTGTCGGGCCACGCGCAGTGAAGGGTTCCGTAGTTGCGTATTACAACTTTGAGTTCATATTCAAAACTCATCTGAAATTAGAAAAAAATATTGTTCTTTTGAGTACCACGGCGTGTAGACATGGCATACATGTATTATAATTATAATAAAATATGCTACGACATAATTTTTTAACTTTACATAGTTCATAAATTATATTAAAAATCTTATTTTTAACATAATTAACAATTATTGTCAACTAATTTTCAATATAATTTATATGAAATTTTACTTTTCCGAGTACATTTTATAAGTTCCTACTCAACTTCCTGCTCAGCTCTGATACTTTTACTTTAAATTTCACAAAAAACATTTATAAATTTTATTTGCTTTATCAGTTTTATTCGATAAGGTACTATATTTAATTGAGTCGAGTCAATCATCTTAATGAATACAAGCCATACAACCCAACCCCAGGTATGTTTGTTGAATATTCAGGCTATTTTCTTAACGGCACTCGAGATTTTAGCCGCAATCTCAGCCACATCCGCTCCATAGCGTTCGATTGGTTAATAACAGTTAAAACAGATGGAGACTGGTCAAATTTCTTATCTATCCGTATAAATGGAATTGTGAAGATAAAATATAATCCTTTGTAACTAATTATCTTGTTGCAATGAAATCCAAAACGGATCACGTCCTTGTAATGTAGTCAGCTTACTCTAGCTCCCTAAATACATTTTTTTTTGGATTTAAAGTGAATTTCAAGTTACTTTAAGTCGTAATCGTATACGTGCCATATTATGTTCTACAAATACATTAATTAGTATTTAAGTAACAGACAAACATACAGAACACATTCTAATTTTGAATATTAGTAGAATTAGAAAGATAACACTATGAAGGTATTTTTTCTTCTCACTATCTTAATTGTATCCCTTCTTGTGTTACTTTTGTTGTTTGTAGAGCAGACAGTAGTTGAGATTTCGAATAGCTAATTTAGTGAAGAAAAGTAATTTTGCTTCTTTATCATATGCTTGCGGTAATTGATGGTCTATTGAAGTTATGTGCCATGTGGTAAACCTCCTGCTTATGCGATTGCCATGTCATATAGGGACCGTGCATGTTAGATACAAGCAAAAATTTAGTTTTTGTGGGCCCTGATTTTAAAGTTACACAGTAAACGCTTCAAAAAATATTAGCTGGTGAGTCGTATCAATATTAGCTAAGAAATATTTGTTTCTGCCACTACTAGCATATAAGTAGATGTACGGTAGTTATGTACTTCTGGCATCAAGTAAGCCAAGCTACCTTTTAGTTGTAAATATCTTACTACAATTCTTAATTGATTCAAGCAAAGTTACGTACGTGGTTTTGGAATAGATTATATGTTTACGAACAACAATTCGATCTCAAGATGAAAATCCAAGTTCGAGCCACACTTGACTAAACTTGGCTAACGCAGTGCAGTGTGAAATGGCCTCAGGCACTTCGGTTAAATTAATTTATAAACCCAGCGAATATCGCATATATCGTATATGCTGGCTTAAGTCGAGCTCCTGAGGTGCGGCGTTCGAATGTCGGGTTGGAATGAAAAGTGTTATTTGAATTTTTCAGCAACAGTGACACAATATCTTTACGTCAGTTCCCTTATTGGGTAGGCAGAGATAATTTAATATTTTAATAACTTTCATAATTAATTTTAACTTAAATTTTATATTTCATTCTCATTTTACGTTTAAGAAAGAGGCGGTGCCGCACTGCACGCTTAGGTACATGAGAATGGCGTAAAGTGACAGCTGTGAGTTTTGTGCGGAGTGTAAGTAGCCGGTGGACCATGGATGTGGGAGGAGAGAGGATGTCCTCCTCTCTGTATGGCCTATGTCATAGCATCAGCCTAGTCATGCACATGGCCTTTTGCCCCAAAGAAGTCTCATAAGAAGAACAAATGTCTGGGTTCAAGAAATGGGCGGAGTTTCACCCCGTGCCCCAGAGAGCATGTTTTTACAATACGTTACCATGATAACATATTTTCACATCATGATGGGACAACGTCGGGACTGCCAGCTAGATATAGTTATAGGTACGTTATCGGAACACAGCGTATCTGATACGTGCCGGTCCACTGTGTTTGGCAGTAAAGGTCACTGCACTCGAGTAGCCTAAATTAAACTGGACTGTTAAAGTAGGTTCTAAAATTAGCCTAGGATATTCAGTATTGTAAGCGCTCACGGCATGACTTGATTGATCGTTTGTTACGGATCAGCTTAGTTAAGCACGCTCAGTGAAGACGATATCGTGATTGGTGTGTATTTTAGTATTATTTTGTTTATAGCTGATTGAATGTATTCTCACTTCTTGATGGAAATTTTTGTTATATTTTTATTAATAATATACTTTTTTATACTATTTTCACTTTTTGTTAACTAAGTTAATGAAAAGTGGAAATAATAAGAAAGTATTTAATAAAAAAATATTATTCCATTTAGACTAAGATTCATTAATCATAATTACTTTACTATTACTTTAGATAAATCAGAGTCTAGATAAACTTTTAGGGGTCTACATACTTCACAACTAATATTATAAAAGAAGCGAAGTGTGGGTGCTTGTTACGAGTAATCACAACAAAACTACTGAACAGAATAAAGAAACTCGGCAAAATTTTTGCTTAAGTATCAGAATACCATATAGGCTATATTAAAATACAAACTTTTGCACGTGATTTTGTTCGTGTTATAACATAGGTTGCACGATAGCGATGAAGCTCCAGTTTCTACTCGTTTAGTTCACTACAATTTACTGTATAAGTGAAAATGCTTCTTATTACCTTAACGGCGTAGAAAGAGGGTTATGTTATATGCTGAAGACACGCGAGTTGTGACTGCCTTCTTTTTTTATGATATAGGGGGACAAACAAGCAGTCGGAGACATTTTCATGATTACCGACGCCCATAGACATCCGCATAGAGATAAACACCTTGAGCCACGGGCTACTTACACATCGCACTAAACGCGACAGCATAGCTGTCTTTTTACGCCGATCTCGTGAAGCGAGAAGTCGTGCCGGTCCAATTCAGCTACTTGCATGCATGCAGTGTGGCACTACCTCTTCCTAAAGCCTTCTGATGATTATTTACCACCTCCCATGGACATCCCAAATAATTGTTAAGCAAATGCATTGTTCTCTTTTCCGCCTTCTCTGCAATTGGCTACTGGAAAGTCCCAAGCAGCACGAAATGCAACAGAACAGCTGTTTTTTATGGCGGTATCATAAAAGATAGAGGTACCTCCCTGGTAGTGCCTGCCCAATTCGTCTGCAATGAAGATTGGAACTGTTCCTTACTGTATTCGCCAACTAGTGGCTAGTTTAATAAGACTCAAATAACATTACAAGAAACATTTCTATGTCATGTATTATTGTAGCCGAAGAGCGTAGGAGAGTAAATAGAAAAATTCAGATACATTAAACACATTTCTTTATTCATATTTACTTTTGTCTGTTATAAAAAAATAATCTTCAATAACATTACCGAATGAAAAGTAAACTAAAACGCAAACGATAATATTGAGTTTGGTTTCCATTGAAAGCCCGAAAGGAATATTCTATATTATTTATTACGATTTAAATTAAATTATTGGTAAAAGTAAAAGAAAACTAATATTATTTTAGCGAAATCGAGAGGTTTTTTCAATGTTGTGGACTTAGAATATTTATTAACGTTATAATAAAAATTTTATCAATAACTTTGTATGCTCGAAAGACTTGTTCGCACGGAGTGTAATGAAATTTGGCATAGTTTAAAATAAAAAGCTAATGCTGTAAGCTTAATAGTTTGACACGATAGGCATTAAAAACGCATTAATTATAATAATTAAAACGTTACAATCAACATAATATGTACACGTTTGTGTGATAAAGATTTAACTGTCAAACAAACGCTCAAGATAGCACTGGACCTTTAGTTATTTTTTTACAAAAAGTTTCTTAGACACACACACAGTCAAACTGCGTTACACATATACACACACATTTTATAAACGAATTAAGGTTGGTGGTTGATCAAAAGCAATGTTTCATTACATGAAAATCGGTTTTCACACATTGCATTGTCTGCTACTGTTTTTGCTCTTAGGGGCGTCAGACACTAAGCAGATACGATAAGATTTTAGCTGCGTATAAACTTCTCCTTCAATATAATATATCGGTGATTACAGATGCTTGACGGTAAAATATATCTGATCAGCGTAGTGTCGGTTTTCTTAGACTTTAGTATAGAGAGCGATACGAACAAATATCTGCGCAGATACAGATATTTTACCGCGTTTGCGTAGTCTGTGACGCCCTTGAAGCTATGAAATAAATATCTTGTAAATGTTCAAGGGGGTGGGCGTTTCGTTCAGTTTGCTTATTTCCAAGTAAATAGGGCTGACGCGCGGAGACGTACCTCTCTAAGGCCTAGCACCTCCACCGAGAAACCTTAAAACCATTTAACGTCATTGTCACATCATTTCAATCGAATAAATTTACCTTCACGTCAAATATACACATCTTCGTGCTCATTGAGCCGACAATAATTTATACAAGTAGAGAAGAGCTAAACACAAATAAGACCAACTTATTTGTTATCGATTATAAAGTGGTACATGATCACGTCTGACATTTTAACACGATCCAGGAGGCACGTTGGATATTATCGTAAAGCGATGACTATGCTATGTTTATAACGTGTTACACAACAAAAATTGGAGATATTTATAGGCGCTAATAGATAATAAAAGGATTTGTTTCACGCCCCTTTATGCTAGTGTGGGGCATAAAGTTCTTATTGAGATATTGGAATCCATGCGGATGAAAATAAAAAAATCCTTGCATCGTATTCTTTCTTAACTGGAGAAAAAATACTAACATAAAAGTGCGAGTCGGACTCTCGTACGAAGGGTTCAGTACCATCATTATCATCATAGGCCGTTGCCTGGCGACCGCCTCGTGCTTGCGCCACCGTCGAGTCACTATCGCGACTGCTGCGGCGTCCGTTTAGACTTTAGATAAATAAATTAAAATGGACTTATTACTACGTCGCGTTAGCCTAACCCCGTGCTAAGTACCGTAAGGACGTATGTTACGGGAACTAGACAATGGACAATATACTTATTTAATTTGTTTTATAAATTTAAGAGATGTTATATATTTAAGATTTTTATTATATAAATACATATAAATATGAACCCGCGACCCCTGGCGCAACATCTATCGTTTACCCGAGCCCTGGACCGCGCCAGCCTGGTCATCGTCGTTTAGATGCCCAGGTTATATTTTATTCTGTATTTTTTGTTTGTATTTATTTTATACTTAATATTCAATTTCTACGTCTTTATTAAGATTGCTAAAAAAATGCTTAAATGTTGTTGATATTGAGCAAAAAAATACAAAGATAAACATTTATTGCAAGGGAACCCCCTTAATATTTTTTAGTATTTGCTGTAGGTAATAGCGGCAACGGATATACAATTTGTGAAAATGTCAGCTAATAGGGTTCCGTTTTTTCCTTTAAGCTACGGAACCCTAAAAAGCAAAACTTGTCTGTGTTGATCGTAGTCTTCTTCTCACTATAAATAAGTTTATAATTGTTATGCTTTCACGCAATTTTTTTTTTGGTTTTAATTATATTTAGCACAGATGTCGATTATTGACATAATTTATTATTTATTTGTTGGTTGGTAGTTAAGGCGGATGAAATAGCGAAGCATGACATATGCATATTTAGTTCATGTTGAAGACAATTCTTACGAAAATTACACTAAGCGACATCACTAAATGCGGGAGTGTAACGGAGACAGTGAATCCGAAATTTATTCGAACAATATGCTTCGGTGGCTCCTGATAATTGTAACACATAATGGTTGTGGGGGAGAATAATTCCCCCCCATTTGAATAATTGATATTTGACGTGGTGATTTATTATAATCTTTTCTATAATTATAGGCGTGGGCTAGGTTTATATATGGGAAATATTTAAGATACCTATACATAGGCTCATGAAAGCTGTAATTACCGTATTTAGTATTTTAATACATTTTTTATTTATAGTATAAGGGACAAACTAGCAGTCCGTCACCAGTCGGTTTACTAACGCCCACAGACATCTGTAACACATAAGGATCGCATACGCCAGTCTTTTAGAAATGTCGGCAGTTTGTGGTTTTACGAAATAAGAAATGCGGTATGATAAAAAGTAGGAGAAAAATCGAGTCTGGCAGTTATAGGACAAGACGCTCTATTTTTTTTTTATAGCTTAGGAGGCAAACGAGCAGTTAATTCACCTGATGTAAGTGAACACCAACACCCACAGACATCCGTAACACCAGAGGTCTAACATATGCGTTGCCGACCTTTGAGGAAAGAATAAGCTCTATTCTTGAAGATCCCTAGGTCGTATCGGTCCGGAAATACAGAGGGGGGCAGCTGATTCCATATTGAAATGGTGCGCAGGATAAAATTGCGCTTAATCTAGCGCGCTTACGTCGCTTACGTCTTAAGGCTCGTTAGGAGTAAACTCCAGCCGCGTGTCGGAGCTGACACACATTTTTGAGTAAAACTATACGCGCGCTTGACTTGACGAGTAAGCTGGCGCTGTCGGCGTTACAAGAATCACATATCGGGCGACAAATTTCGTTCAAAATTTCAATTCGATCTAAGTGAAACTTTTTTGTATATAAAAAATAAATATCATATGACATGTTATGTTATTGTAACTACGGCAAATTATTTGTGCATTAAATCAAATGATTATATTTTACTTCAGTTGTGTGGTCTAAAACACACATTTTTTTTGTTTACATCTCTATTGCAGGCAACATAAAATATAAGTACATTCTAGCATGCAATTAACTGCCAAAGTTGAGCGTTGCCTCATAATATTAACCCTTAAAACTTTCCATGAAAACCTCCCATTGCAATTAACATTTTGTAACAAAACAGCAAATTATGCGAGCCGCAATAGTATCAGGTCAAGGTATATGCATAATGCAAATACATTTGACGGTCTGGCCTTTACAATTAGTAGACCATATTTTCATTTCCGTTGCTGGAAATCCTTAGGCCTTCAGTTATTGAGAAATTTCAAGCAAAGCTAATTGTTCTTTTTTTATTTTGGTATTACTTATTGTACTGCGCCAGAAGCAGGGTTGTTTTTTTCGAGTAAATATGAATATAGAAACTATGTATGTTGCCAATCAACCTAAACGAGGTGATGGATTTTGACGTATGAGTCCGTAACCTACCATACATGTGTAGCGTAATAATATAATATATTTTATCTACACTAATGTTGTAACATTCTACTTATGTTTCCAATACTTGACTTATAATGACTACTGTTATAGCTCAGACAACAAAAAACTCAATTTAAGCAATTTGACATGATGTTATAATATCCAAATCGATATCGTAAAATCTCATTATAACACTGTGTGAGAGCGAGAGGGAGAGAAAAATGGTGAGACAGACGTATGTCAAAATCCTGAACAGCGCGCGCTTGCTCCTGATTGGCCCAGCGCGCGCTGCAATGTCAACTGTCATTAGTATATGCCGACAGTCGGCAATCGACGCCCAAGGTATTAATTGATTAATTCTATTAGTCAGTATTAGCGAAAATCAAATAGTTTTAGAATTAATATTATAAAATAAATACATATTATTATATAAAAGTTGAACAGACCAGATACTGTAAAGTTAAATATTACAAAATATTGATATATTGTATTAGAGTAAACAACAAAGTTTTGTGTTTATTATTATGTATAACAACTTGAATATGTTTTAGCAAATTTTAGTGTTAATACCGGTGTGGACATGTGTTATTAAGATAATCTTAATGTTTGTACCATAACTTAATCAAGTGTTTGTGTCCTGTGGAAGAGCGGAGAATCCCACTACAGGTTTTTATTTACTTAAAGGGTTTTCTCCAAACATTGTATTATGCACTTAAGTTTTGCTCAAAGAAATAAATAACTTATTATTATTATTATTATTACTAGTGAAGATAAAGTAGTGTATGCAACTGCATATAACACGGGTATTAAAACACTTGTTAACTATTTTGAAACTCGCTATCGCTCGTTTCAAAAATTCCACTCGTGTTTTAATACCCTTCATTATATGACAGTTGCATAAACTACTATAATTTTATTGTTACTATTCTTATAAATAGGTATATATATTTTTTTTTTGGATGAGGATTTTGGAATATAAATATATAAATACTAATTCAATTATCTTTAGTTACAAATAAACTATGTTTTTAGTTAAAAGTGGTGTTTTATAATAATTGTATTAAATGTGGTATTTTCGCTGACTTTGTGTAAAAACAACTGTTTAGCACTATCACAATGTCATGTACAGGGAATTGATATGTTAAGTCAGCGTAATTACCACATTCAAAAGGTGAACCCTACAAGTACCTTAAATTAAAAACAAAGTTGTTAATACAACATAATTATTTTTTATGGTATAGAGGGGAGGGGAGGCATTCGAGAAGTCGGGACATTTTCATAACTACCGACGCCCATAGACATCCGCATAGAGGTTACACAGACGCGCTGCTCTCCTTTCTCCTCCCACCTCCATGGGCCATCAGCTACTTACACACTGCACGAAACGCGACAGCTGTCAGTTTACGCCAGTCTCGTGTAACTTATTTATTATATTTATGCCTCAAAGCGCTAAGGCACTGTGAGTTACAATAGAATGTCAATATATCGCAGTGTTCAAAATAACAAAGCGTATATTTCTGAGTCTGTTCCAGCTAATCTCGGCTTTCCAATTTCAACGTCAGCGAACTGACACGCGCGAGGGATGTAACTATTTCGTTCCTTTCAAAAATATACAAGATATTGTAGATATCATTTTATAAATCTAGTTTGTATACAGTTTTACTCGTATTTTGCCCGAAAGTTCTAATAAAAAATATAGGGTACGATGGGGATTCTAAAATTTACTATCATTAATATCAGAAAGTCATGAAATTTTCATTTAGACAATGTAAGTGAGAAAGGAAAGCATCTACACGAAGCAGCTGAGGAAAGGAAATATATGCTAAGATGCAGTGTTGTGCTTCGTTGTCGCCGAATTGGGCCGGACTCGGGGAGGTACCAGCCGCTCACATAATATGTTGCTCCTCTCTGAAGG
>LUGF01028373.1:195038-220340 GCA_001625245.1 Calycopis cecrops | reverse complement strand
CGCCACGTTGCTAGTGCCAATCGGTGGCCAAATATCAAAATGCTAATAATTATTCTAAACTGCCAGTAACAGCAGGAAGATCACTTTTGGAGCTCGCGTCAGAACCCAAAGTTTCAACCTTGCAACAATCTACGCAAGTCGTACATTCGACGTGCAATTTTTATCGCTCATAACCCGGCGGAAGCAGCTGTCAATTTGAGTATTTTCAATCCTCTCCATGGTGTTTTAAAGAGCATACAAACCTACTCATATCTTAAAGGCAGACAGCTCGATATTAGTATCACAATCTAACCACTTGCGATCATTATTTTATGTTAGCTGGTTATAAATTGTTCAGTAAAGTTTGTTCTCGTTTACAGTCAACGCAAAGATCGCTTGAACATCGTATGCATATTTAAATTGCGATGGAAAATTCAAGTCTTCTCTCTAGAAAGCGTTCGGTTATTTTAATAAACTCCCAATAATATTGAGACGCTTAGATAGTATCCTACCCAACGATAAATCATTGTTCCTACTAATATTATAAATGATAAAGTTTGTATGTTTGTTTTTTTGTTACTCCTTCACGAAAAAACTGCCGGACAAATTTTAATGAAATTTGGCAGACACATAGAGCGTAACTTGGATTAACACATAGGATAGTTTTTATCCCGAAAAAATTTTCCGATGGGATGCCATGAGATAATTTTCTGTTTTCCACGGGATCGAAAATTACGCGGGTGAAACCACGGGGCGTAGCTAGTAAGTAATATTTCTGAACGAATTTTGGGAACTAAGATCGATCTGACAGTTCTAACTTTCGTGCTACCAATTAATTATAGAAGTTCTAATAAATATGTTACACTCTTATCCTATTTTCGGTTTCGAAAAAACTGCTAGGGCTGGAGAAGTGCTATAGACTCGAGCGAGAAATACAAATCTCTGCATTCTTTTGATTAATGTGATTTTTATGTGTTCCAAACCACTATTTACTGCCAATAAACTGCACATGCAACTTGCTGTTTGAAAATGTGAAATTATCGAATAGTAATGTTTATCTGTTATTAATATATACCCAAAAATAGTTTAAATTTCGTTAGTGATGATCAGATTCGATTGATTAAACGGATTGCAGCATTTTCATTGATGCAACTAACTCTATCCCTTATGCGGCTATTACTATAGGTATACGATGTGGACTGAACTAAAGTAGATTCCAATCAGGGGCTGAAACAAAGGAAGCGGTGGGATGGAGTGATGCCTGAGTCCCGTGGTGAGGCCTTTTGTACCCATTTAAAGGTTAAAGATATTCTAGTATTGAAATACAATCTTATACACTCATATATATTTGTTATATTAGACTCGATTTTCATTGGCACAGAGTCGAAGCACATTTACCAAAATTTTATAAATATTATCGCATTCCTTTCTATCATGGACACACGCTTCAGTGAGTTCATGGCGCGTTGCCTTGACTTCGTGACGTTGTATCTCTTGAGTAATCTAAATGTTAGTCACCCAGTTGTAGTACAGTACCTACCAGTACTGTACTAGGTACAGCCGAGAAAAATGTGCGCAATGCTTATACTCTGCGCCAGTATTGGTTGGGGCAATATTTTTTTTTCTTTTTATTAAATATGTGTGGACTTTTACACACCACGTTAGCCTAGTAAGGCTAAGGCTAAGGCCCCATGCTAAGTAACCCTAAGGACTTGTGTTACGGGCACTAAACAACGGAATGTATTTAATATGTTTGATAAATTTAAGAAATTTTATATATTTAAGATTTTTATTATAGAAATACATATAATACATAGATACACATTCATGACCCAGGTGGAATTCGAACCCGCGACCCCTGGCGCGACATGCTCCGCTTATCCGAGCCCTGTACCACTGCGCCACCATGGTCTTGAATACAATTATTGTATTACAATTAATATGCTTTTGATAAATTGGGTCGGTGAGATGTGCGATATGCGACCATGGGGAAACAGAGCTATGTAGCTATGGCATTTTGCATTCCATACCCACGAAAAGGCTTGTCCTGCTCCTTTATTGGATTATGGAACAAAAAGATTGTCAACAGGCCAATAGGAAAGACAAAATATATGAAATCATGTGCATTAGGATTCATAATTGTATACGAAACTATCAAATTTTACGAATGGCTACATTGAAATAATACAAAATTAACCAAATTATAATAATGTCCGTCTATCTACCGATATCTGTAGAATAATAGATAATTTTAGTTCCATCACTAAAGCCGCGAGTGTGTTTTGTTTTAGCAACTGCGCCGCTGTACCTGTGTCAACACTAGTGAGCTATGATAGTATAATATCGGGAGGAAAGTTTACGCTCTCAGCAAATAGTTTATTAAGTAAAATAGTTTACGCGATACCTCTATGTCTTCATTATACCCTCCGTGTTACTTAACATAGAGTGTGGTGGTTACCACTTTGTCACGTAACATGAGGGTTCCTAAAAACCATATGCATTCCCCAACATAGTTCAGCTGTGTCGTGGTATAGGCTCAATAGTCCAAGGTAAATCTAGACGTGTGAGGCGAAGTCAATTGAAACGAGGAATTTACTCTTTATTACTATTACTCATTAGAAAGGGGACCAAAATAGCAAATTTATAAGAAGAGAGAACAGAGGAGGAGTAGGAGGCACGTTAAAGCATTGGGTAAGGGGCGAGGATGAGCTCGCCCCACGTATTGTATCGAAGTTGTTGTGTTGTTATATAGTGTAGGGTAATTGTCCTGCACCACATAAAACCGATCTTAAGAAGCCGTAGAGTTTTTATAGGCTCATTAGATGATTCCATATAATTATCAAATGCAGGAATAAAAATTAATAGGTAGATAAATATCAAGAATATTTGATTATTTTCTGTACTTAATTGTGTCAATTAAGTATGTAATTGTCCTAAATGTACACGTTGAATTTACATAAAAATTCAACAGTTATGCTTAAATTATTCATTGTAGAACATTATTATTTCAACTTTGGTTGGTTATTCGCAGCATTTAAATAAATGAAACCTGCAACAGGCACTTCCAAATGGAAACGTGGGGACCATTAAACTGAAACAAATATAAATAGAATATTATAAAAAGGAGGGTTTTTAAAATAAAATTGCGGCAGTTGGTACACAAAGGCGAAATCCTAAACGCTTGTATAAAATCCCCGCAGTAAATCCTATACCGCCGCCGTTGGCTCCATTCACGATGAAATACCACTTACTCTAGCCTTTCAGTCACCGCTCGCCTCAGAACCAATAGAATTATGTGATTTCTCCGGTCAACTTTGGAAAATGTGCGCTACAATTCACGTGGACTTTAAATATTTCAATTGGAAAATATTTTGGTCATATTAAAATCGCTATGAACTTCGCCGGTAAGAATAAGATGGCATCTACATATTTGTTTTTAGAGTTTTTGTATAAACTAAGGAGACGTGGTGAATTTTTAGTATGTTATACTTTATATTTACTATGTTATACCATTTTGGAATCATAAAAAATGTCAAGGAAACGAAACTTTGACTTTTATGAGGGTTGATTTAAAAAAATATCTTGGATATCTTCTGAAAAATCATAATATTATTTACATAGTACAAACTAAGACAATAATTTTTTTAAATAAAAAAAATACGTTTAATGAGAAAGAAAAATATTATTCACAGACAAATTATCCACGATTCTGCTCCATTCCCAAGTTATACAGAACAGAGTCGACACAACATCGTTCAAAACGAATACACGCGGTAATATAATTCACACAATTCCGCTTCAAATTTGTTTTATGAACCGTATAATAAATTAATACTAAAACATACGTACAATGTTACGAATTTTAATAACATTTACATGTTTACAGTTTTAATTAAAGTGTGGATCGTGAAGCCTGTTTACACCGTCAGATGCATCTGTAGCCGCGGTAAACGATACGATATCGGATCGTATAAATGGATCTTCAATAGGTAACAAGGGAATGGATCTGTTGTTAGATTTAAATTTGAACAATGCAATGAATACCAAATTTAATCAGCGTTTAAAACGTCTGAAAAGAAATAGCATCTGTATTAGCTTTAAATATTGTCGTATTGGATGGTGTTAAAATGTTCCTTTAACACTAATTGCAGGATAATGTAACGATAGGTAAGTATTTTTGGTAAATGAGTTTTTTTATAGTATGGGGGTAAACGAGTAACGAAAAGGCTTTAGAGTACTAACTACTACGCCCATAGGCTGCATACATTTTGTTCTCTCTGACTATCCCGTCGTTGTTGTTAAGAAATGATAGGCTCCTGTGTTCTGCCCTCGTATCATAATATGAGTGATCGGTTGTCCGGTCATGGAAAAAATTACGAATGTGAAATAGGATTATTTTTCTATTCTATACTATTGTTATTGCAACAACGGAAAACCAGCTCAAGCGAAATTAATGTAATGATAGTGTTTTTAAACCAAATAGAATAATTGTTAAATTTACTTTTTGATTTTCGCAATTAAATCTACCGTATCAAACCCTGTCTTAACTTGATAACTGATATCGCAACGGATCTTATTACTAATATTCATATAACACAAGTTAGTTAGCTAAATCGGTTTAGATGACAATAAGAGCGAGCATGAGAAAGCGGGGAAAATAACTACGTTATAAACCACAGCCCATTGGGGTTTGAGGAGAAAAAAAAAATAACTAAAGAAATTTGACTTGATGACCTATTGGATCAGTGTTAAAGAATTTACGCCCGAGATCATAGATACATATCCCGCCCTAGTTGTATTTCTACAGTGAAAAAATATTAAATAAATAAAGTATCTTAAAATAAATGTGTTTTTATAAAATATGTTTTCTTTCTCTACTGAAACATAAATCTTTACGGTCCAGGCTAACGTGATGTGATGAGCCCTCAGATTATTATTATTATCATTAAATTATAATATCGAATGTAACACAGAAATATGGAACAAGCTGTGTTCAACAAGAAGATTAAATCAACCCCCAGTCCCGCAGATCGTTCGCAGGTCTTAATATTATCATAAAATATGCCAAATCCTTTTAAACGCAATTTTTTTCCAGCTTACTGGCCCGAAAATATTGTTACGAGTGAACATTTTGCAAATTTTAATAATAACCTCCTTTCCTTTATGCTTAATAAAGTTCGTCGGTTCGAAAAAAACGTTGGAAAATGCCAGTTCAAAATGGTTCTTGAAACTAAAATTTCTCCAATAATGGACGGTCGTTACAGTTTCGAAAAGCAGAGTTTGTGTGGCGAAAAAGTAGTTCGAAACTAGACTTTTGTAATTTGTTTTTTCCGGGATCGCGGTATTTAAAATTCATTAAGAGGGCAATCAAAATTGATCGAGATCAATAAATCGTAGAAAAATATTAGCACAATATTGCTGCTATTGTAATAACTTCGTTTATGCCTTTATAGCTATTTGCGTGCCAATTAAAAAACAGTCATCAACTCCACGGTCTATATTTTATGCAGAAACAACTTTTTAGAAATTTAGAAAAATATAAGAAATAGTTACTAAGTAATTGTATATTTATAAAAAACTCGAAGGTGACTGAGTGAACTATCATCGAACTGCCCAAACCACTTGACGGATCGGGCTGAAATTTGACATACAGGTAGATCTTATGACGTAGGCATCCTCTAAAAAAGGATATTTAGAAATTCAACCCCTAAGGGGGTGAAATTGGGTATTGAAGTTTATATGGACATTAAATTACAGATAAAACTTCCTCGTAATGTTATAAGTGTTACTACTCAGAAAAAAAGTTGTAGTCAGTCGTAAACAGATGGTGGTGGGATTCAGTTGGTCGATGTGGCACATAAGGTTGTGTAGCGGAGTCGATAGTCTATTGTTCAAGCGAGAAGACATATTCTCTGTACCTACCGGCATTCATTCCTATGTCCTATGGACACTGGGATATATATATATAAGATCGTCTGAGGACACAACATATATTACTTTATACTCTTAGATGTGGCATGAAATCGCCCGTTTTATTTTTTTGTAATGGTTACAGGCAGAAAACGAGCAGTTGGAGCCATTTTCATAACGCCCACAGTCATCCACATATAGGCTATACAGATGCGCTGCCTTCCTCTCCTCTCCTCCGTGGGCCACCGGCTACTAACATACCGCACGAAACGCAATGAAGGAACTGCTATTGTTTATTGTATACCTACAAAACTGAACATTCCAGAAGACATCATCGATCTTCAAGATAAAAGAAATATATTATTGTAACAATAGCTTCAAGTCGCAGTAGACGCCGGTGTGTAATGATGATGATTACATTCGAACATCAGATAATTTCTATAAATTACGTGTGATAATTAAAATGGCTACAATATCTGTGATGGATGGCGCGGTTTACGGCTCCAGCTATGACAACGCTGTGAAATTGGATTAATACAATTAAAAGGTTTATTTTATTAATGCGTCATATAACGATAGGGTTTATTGGGTGTAATCGATGCTTGGTAGTTGAGATAATAAATGGTATCCGCCATTTGTAGTTTTATTGCTCTATTTTTCGAAAAAAACGCAATCCTTACAGATTTGTCATGTCTGTCTGTCCGTCTGTCACAGCCATTTTTTTGCGAAACTATGGGGCTTTTATAGTTGAAATTTAGTAGCTTGATGTATTCTGTGAACCGCTATTAGAATTTTGAATAAAAATAAATTAATTAAAAATAAACGGGGGCGCTCCATATACCTATGGAATTGAATCTGCTGAAGCCATGTTATTAATTACAATGGACAAAGAACAATGCCCGCATTTAACGCCTATTAAAAATGTAAAAAGTGTAGCCATCATTTTACGCTAGTATTATGTACGAGTCACCTCCTTGGTCGTAAAGTGATGAGTGGTAATGCAAATCAATGGGAAACGGTGTGTAAGTAGTCGGTGGCCCATGCAGGTTAGGGGAGAAAGCAGGGCAGAGCGTCTGTATACCCTCTATGGAGATGTTTATGGACGTCATGAAAATGGCTCTGACTGCTTCTTGTCGGTTTTAAAAAATAAAAACATATAATTTATAACAATAATTTAAAAATAATGACTAAAGGATTAATTGAAAACAAAATTATTGCTTTTTATTAACATTCTATTCCAGCATCTGTCAACCGTCATCAACGCGAAGTTATTAAAAGGCACAGTAACCGAAAATATGATCCTTTAATTTAAATATTACGTATTCAAAATAATATTTTAAAAGATTGAAAATATCTTATGTACGATAATGAAAATGGATTAAAAATATTTCAACATTTCACTGACGCAAAATATTTAAGAAAACCTTCCCCAGAGCAATAATATTACGTTAACACCATTACTGAATTATGTTTGATCAAAATTCCTTTTGTGAGTGAACTTGTAAAATATTTTTGCACAAAATGTATTATAAAGGACCCGATAATTAAGATACTCATATTACAAAGACATAAAAATGAAATACCTACGTGTAAATTTCTGATAAAATACAACACTTTTAGATTCTGAAGTAACAACAACCCAACTTGCCTTAATACAGGTCATAGGTTCTTTACACACTCTTTAATAGGTACACAGGAATGTAAATTTTATTAATAGGAAAGTGCATAATAATTTACTTTTAGTCCAATCCGAGAGAAAATAAACTCAGATCTGAAACATTTTCAGAATCATATGTCGTATATCGATGTAATTGTAAACGTTCAAAAAGTAATTGTTGTAATTCTATTTTGAATAAAAACTTTAAAATTTTCATTTTTTAAAATCAATTCAATCAATTCAAATTCAAAAGTTAATAAATGTCTATGGTAAATGTAATATAAGTGATGACATAAATAGCATAGAAATCGTAACTGAGTGAACATTTTCCAAAATTTATATTACTCTAAGAAAAACAACTGTTAGTACATCAGAGCCAAAGTAACAATGAAAACAAACACAGAATCACTGCCGACAATAATTAATCATTAATCTTCCCCGCAAAAAGTTGAGAAAAAAACGATAGAGACAACCCCAATTGCTTCTTGCCTCTTATCCCTGCTCAGATTAAATTCCTTCGACACTGATGGCTCACGTGTAGGCGAAGGGCACTTGAGTCCCTCGCGCGGGATCTTAGCGGGAAACGTCATTACTTTACGTCACTCTCACGACATTCGTGTTCGGCGCCGAAATAAAACGTTAATGCCTGCTAGGGGTCGCACGTAAAAGCATTAGTGTCAATTGGCTGAACATGGAATTCTTTAACAAGTTTGAGGACATATTATTTTATAACAACCCAACAGCAACATCACTCGTCATATTACCTATACGGTTTTAGTTTGTATATTTTTTGTAAGAAGTAGTGGTGTGTATTGCAGCCAAATTACGCATTCTTGATCCGAGAGATATTCTTCGGTGACACTCCGACTCACAGGGACAGATATCCGCGTTTCGTGTGGTTTGTGAGTTTTCTGTGACCTGTTGAAGGGGAGTTAAGGACATAAAGTCGATTAAAACCTTTACGTCTATAGTGGACAGTGACATCCTTGTCAGTGGTCTTCACATTGCAACACTGTGCATGAACATGCAACATCTCAAATTGTTTTTATTTCATCCTTTGTTTCCTTTTTTTTTTCTTTGTTTTAGTTTTAGTTTTTTTTCTTATCATGCAAGATCTCAAATTGTTTTTATTTCATCCTTTGTTTCCTTTTTTTTTCTTTGTTTTAGTTTTAGTTTTTTTTCTTATCTTTTTTTATGTATTCTGCTATATATTTTTGTAGAGCATTGAATAAAATTATTTCAATTCAATTCAATTCTAATATCAGAAGGCTAGGATTAAAGAGGGTATTATTTTAAGTGTATAAGTAAAGTATAAAGACTAAATTATTTAATTATTAAATGGCATAAATATTACGTCCTTCAGAGAATCATTGTAATATTGTATTACCTTAACAAATAAGCCAACTTTTGTTTGAGCAATACACATAAATTAATTAACCACGCCGATCTGGTAGTGGGCGTAGCACTAACGGCATTATGACTTATTCAAGGTCATTGAAAATTTGAAGACGCCAATAACACTTCCACCCACGCCTGACCCGAGATTAAAACCCGTAACCACGACAACTGATGCTAAACTAGATAACTCCAATGAATATTCAATAACCATTCAACTAACACATTACCAGTATAATATATAATTGGCAAATGTCCAAATAGCATCATAATCGGCTCACGATCCACTTTGCCGAAATGAATTGTTCGTGCTTCATCAAAACTACATTCATCTATCATTAGGAACGGCACGATCGCTCCTGGATTTACAGCCGCTCTTTCAATAGATTAATGAGCGTTCAGAATATACTTTAAAGTGCTATTTAAAATACGTACGAATTTATTTGAATACTTATTTGTTTCAATATTTTTAAAGGAAAAACGTTCTGTATTTTCATGATTGTTTTTACAGACAACGACAACAAAAGTATCTTTGTCGTGTCGATAACTTAGAAGCAAATACGCAAAAGCAGTAGGTACATTATTAAGTTGGTATGTAATTTGCTTTGAATTGTAAAGTGTGATGTTACAGATTACTTAGTTCTTACTTAGTCAACTTGTCACTAAATCTTTCTTATTCATATTTTTCACAGTATTGGGAGAAAATGGATCATGAGAGCCATTTGGTGCCCTGAAACATAGATAATATACTAATATACAGAGAAGGTGGAAAACGTTAATATAATATGTGAATTGATGGTTTTTTGAAAGCGTCTGTGCTCATACATGTGTTTAAACACAAAAGGAAAAGACGATTGCAAAAAATCCACAAATTCACATATTATATAAACGCAGTAAAAAAACACTATCCGCTGTGCGTATGAATAAATATTCACCGAACCAAGTAAAAAAATATGACCGCCGCAGAAATACAAAAATCAATTTCCATAACAACGAGCTTTATGTTATCTAATTTCAGTCACAGATGTACTTGTAGTGATCGCAAACAATTTGTAGTACCGACCGCAGGTTACTGGCACAATAAGCTTTCGAAAGCTCTTAAGTTCTCACCCAAAGAGATTTCAGTGACAACCCCTAAACTTATTCCAACATTCTCCATAGAGGACTTAATATTTTGATAGAGGTGATATTTTGATAGTGTAGAGGGCTAAACACGTCTATAAATATTTAGACATTTATATTATCTTCTTTATAATATAAAAATGAATGTTTGTCCGTATTTTCTTTATAGAATCGTAAACTATAAATTCGATCACGTGATCATCTTTAGCAAAATTGTTGTGCATGAGCCCACAAAGGTTTCTGAGTTGGTACGAACAATTTTCGATAGATGGCGCCACGCGTTGCAATGCACGCAGGGTACAGCTAGAAATATATAATATATATATTATAGTACAGGGCTAAACACGTTTATAATTATTGTTTTATCTATATTATACTTTATATATATACGTTTATCTATATTATAAATAGGCAATTAATTGATAACAATGTAAATTATAAATATTCTAAGTTACAATAAAATTATTGAATATAATATTAAATACAGGACAAAATTGAGGTCGTTTTCGAAACGAAACAATTTTTTATCAAATATATAATATATATATATATATATATTTGATAGTAATATCACACTGGATATAGTAATTTTACTATCAACTTTGATAAAAAATATATATTAATTTTACTATATATTTAGGTTTTGTTATTGCTATACATTTCAAAATTTTCTTTTTGAAAACGACCTCAATTTCACTCTGTATAATATTATTATCTTAAGGATATGAACAAAGTTTCAGTATGATCGGTTGAATAGTCTTGGTGTGTGAAGAACAAACTTACATTCACTTGTAGGGATTATAATATAATATCTTATCCCCATTAGGTATAAATATGTGTAGTTATTGTTATAATATAATTTAAAAATATTGTACCTCAAGCACATACATCGGTATGTGCTGCCTCTCTGGTCCACAAGGCTATGCTACCTATACCACACAGGCTTGGAGAGAGAGGCCAGACTAGACTAAGAGCAGCTCTGCTGTGAGGTCCTCCACTCGTCCCTCTGAATCAGCAAATGACGGCGAGGGTGGGGACGACCCGAGTGGCGTGCTCCGTTGGAACATTGGGACCAGGGTCATAATAGGAACCTGATGCCATTGCACGTTTCCAACGTTATAGTAGGGACTGTTAAATAAATTATTATTATTATTTTCGTGTCCCAAGTCACCGCTTGGTTTACATAGAATGAGTATAAGCCATTTTATCAAGTTGAATTTAACAAAAAGCCTGAAATTCTTTTTATATTTCTGGCTAGCGCCTGGCTTCAACATGACATATTGTACCCTTAATTCCGAAGTGACGCGCCGAACTTCAGGCGATGTTCGTGTCAAACTTACCCTAATTTCCTCTATCGCTTCCTTTCCCAAGTGATTTCTGATGTCTAACACCAATACTGTATCTATATAGTGTTGCGAAACTGCGGAAACTTTGACTTACTGTCTGCATCGAGCGGGAATTATACGAGCGAGTTTGTGTATATCTACAAACATTAATATGAAGTGTGGGTAATTAATGTCTAGTTTCTTTACATATCAAAATGAATGTTTGTCTTATGTTCTTTATGGAATCGTAAACTATACATTTGATCAGGTGATGATCTTTAGAAAGTTGTTCTGCATGAGCCCGGAAACGTTTCTGAGTTGTACGATCAATTTTCGACAGATGGTGCCACGCATAGCATACAGATAGTTTCTAATATTATAATCAAAAGATTTAAAATAAATATTTGCTATATGCTATATATTACACGTAATAACTTCAGAAAATTATTTAATTACATATTATCTTAATAAATGTTTGTTGAAAGCCAAATCCTTATAAGTAGGTACGTTCCGGATTTCCGTTTATTGAAATTTTGCCTTAATAATTATTATTTTGTAAGTTTGTTTAAGTTAAAATATAGGTTATGTTTTATTTCAATAAATATAAGTTAATATAATTTTAAATATAAATAAATTATTTAATAATTACTGCTGCAATAAAAAATCTTTGAAAAATAGAGATTGAGGCTCTTTACATGTCACAATAATTGTGTCGTTAAACATCTAAATTACAGAATATCTAAATAAAGAGTTCTATCAACAGTCTTAGTCTCCACTTTGTAGAAAGTTAAATCTATCTGAAATTTTCTACAAAATACAGACGGCTTAAAAATAAACCCAAAAAGTTCAATTTCTTTTATCTGATTGCTAAGTACAAGGAAGACAAAAGATATTTACTAAAAGATCGGCTCGGGCTTTTCATTAGGAGATAGCTAGTTCCCAAAGAACGTTAATACTGATTTATAAGCCGCAATAACCGAAAGGGTTGATTGTAATCAGGAGGTCGGCAGGTCAATTGCTTATCTCAACCGTTTATCTTATCAGTGTTATCGGGAAATTCTCTTTAATAAAATCACTTTTCAATATAAATATGTTTTGGAAATTTATTAATTGGCGGAAAAAATATTTGTGAACGGTGGTGAAAATTTATTTGATTTTAATTTTATTGCCTATCTGAATTGGATCATTTATCTTATTATTATTATTCTTATATCATTAAACTTATTATGGGACCACTGTCATGTCACTGGGTGTTAAGTGGAAAGTCAAATTTAAACAGCGTAGATAATATGCATATCGGGCACACGTAATACCGCCTTAGGGCGACACACGAGATGCAGCGACCGGGGATTTTGTCGTTTTTAAGAAGCTGAATGCAGCGACTAGACGCAGGGAGCGTCAAGATGCCAGACGCAACAATGTAGCCGCTAACGTATGTCAATTAATGTCTAAATGCAGTCGCAAAATGGCGATACTGTCGCACGACTCTACTGCGACTGTTCGCAGATCGTTGCAGTCGCCGGTCGCCACTCCTAAAAGTCTCGTGTGTGCTGTGGCCTTAAAACATAATGAATATGCTATCGCGTTTCTTGCGGTTTGTAAGCATTTGTCGTCGGAAGTCAAAAAATTGCTCTGATCATCTCCAATGTTATAGAACACGTGTGTTAGTAAATGTTCAGTTCTACAACTGATTATGATGGGCAAAGCAGCAATTCCACCTAGGTCATGGATGTTTATTTATCTATACTTAATAAAAAGCTGAAGAGTTTGTTTGTTTGAACGCGCTAATCTCTGAAACTACTAGTCCGATTTAAAAAATTCTTTCAGTATTAGTTAGTCCATTCAGCGAGGAAGGCTATAGGCTACTTTTTAACCGACTGCGATAAAAAAGCGGATTCACGTTAACGAAATTGCGGAGCTAGCGGACGGCTAGTGTATTAATTATATCTAGTAATATAAAATTTATTGAATTTATAAAACATATTAAATATATTTCCGCTGTCTACTCACCGTAACACAAGTAGGACGGGGATAGGCTAATTTAGTGTATTAATTCCACAGACGTTATCATTATTATAGCACTTGAATAGGAGCAGTTGGGTGAAGATAGAAGTCGTCGCTATGCAAGATCAGAGGACATGGCAACTTCTATAGATGTGTGGTCCCCTGATATATAGTGATATTATATTTTCATACATACATGCATCCATCAATGTTAGGTAAACATAGCATAAACTCACTTCACAGTGAGGCAAATAGACAGTTTGCAGTATTATCTAGGACTCTAGAACTCTTTGCAGTATTTCAGTTTTAGCGGTCTACGGTCAACTCAATAGCGCAAGACTAAAAATTGTAGTACACAAGTGTTTGCACTGCCTCTTATACGACGCGAAAGGAGAGATATAGAGTGTACCTGTTTATAATATTCAATATGAAAGTGCTCTACTTTACTTCTGGTCTAGGGGCTGATATGAAAATCCCATAAAGAGAATGATGAATGTTGATGGGTGTAAGGGACAAGCATACAAAAATTCAAAACTTATAATTATGAGCTCTATAGAGTTATTGTCAAAACAACAGTAAGCTCTGTATTATACAAAAACTTTTGTTTAAATATATTTTTAATTAATTAAAATTCAAAAGTTTACTTACAAAGAGAATGATAAGCACATACAAATTCAAACTTATAATAATGATGAACTGTATAGGTAATAGCTAGCACTATATTATATTATACAACTTTTGTTCTTTAGAAATATTCTTGATATTTTCTTTAGTATAAATATATATTAAATTAGTTATAATTCAAGGTTAACTTGAATGTTATAAATTCAATGCGCCTTTCATAGCGGGTTTGAAGGCGACGTGTCGTTTGTGCTTTTGAACATAGAGTTACAAATGTCTCGACAGTACAATACAGAGTTATCGCATATAATGGCTGCTATCTAATCTTAAGAGATTATTGGTTTCAAATATAACAAGGAGATTAGTTTCTATTATTATTGGGGTATTACCATACTTTACATTAACTTTATAGTTACAATAGAGAGCAAAAGGATATGCATAACTATGAATATATGATTACTTTGTCTCCCTCACACATCAACCTAGGATCTGGACTGTATAAAGCGTGTCATGTCAATCACAAGTATTATTTCACTTCAGTAGAATGTAAACGCAGCAAGAGGTAGCGCCACACTGCGTGCTGTTGCGTTTCGTGCGGTGTGTAAGTAGATGATGGCACGATGCGGTGGGAGGTTAAAGGAGGGCAATGCTTCTGTTTAACCTCTATATGGATGTCTATGGGCGTTGGTAGTCATTAAATTGGGCTCAACTGCAAAAAATAGTGCCGGATAAGTAACGCTCGCAGGTAATTATTGAAGTAAAACTTATATACGCTACCTTAACTTGGGGAGTAAGCTTTTGTATTTAAAAAATAAACATCATAATATGACATGTTATATTATTGTACCTATGGTAATTAATTTGTGTAATAAATCAATTAAGAATTACTTCAGTTGTGTGGTCTAAAGCACACACTCTTTTATATTTCGTTCGACTCGAAGTTCCGACCGTCTAATCACTGGAATTCCAATAACGCTGCGCTTGGTCCTCAATAGAAGCATGATTTTACGTGTATTTATATAATTAGGGCAAAATTACACGGACGCATTACAAGGTTGCCGTGTAATAATTGTTACTGGCTGTGTGAACGGCCCACGTGCAGCCTTGGCGAGACCTTGGCTTTCGCTATCAACAATTAATTACTTCTTGCTTTTCATAACGTGAAATTATTTAAAGGAACAATGGGTGAACAAAAATGTATTAGGAGCTTTACACAAAGACATTTTTATGGCTAATGAAGGGGTTTCTTTGTTGGTTATTTTGTATGTTCTTTTGTATTAGGCTGTTTGTTTCGTATCGGGCCGGCACGATCAGGAAGGAACCTCTTACAAGATATGGCCCTAAATTGCCACTTTTCATGCGGTTTGTGCTGTACTGTAGAACTCAGTTGCTTGGTCCATGATAGAGGGGTTATTTAGAAAGGCACTGCATCTGTATAGCTATTAGTATCCATACAGCTCCGATAGTCCGTTTGCCCACCTGTGCCATAAAATGACGTCGCATTCGAAACGGACCAGCGCAAAAGATGAAGTAAATGCTTGTTCTGTCGTATTTTATATCCTACTTCCTACTAATATTATAAATGTAAAAGTTTGTATGTTAGTTTTTAACTCCTTCACGCAAAACTGTTAAACCGATTTTCATGAAATTTGGACACACATAATATAGTTTTTATCAAGAAAAAATATTCCTATGGGAAGCCATGGGATGATTTTCTATTTTCTATGGGATCGAAATCAGCTCTCAGCTCATAAAGGGAATATTATATTATGCGTATTTAATAATAGCCAATCAACTACAACAACAATTTCGAGCTAGTTCTCTGCTTGGAAGAGAGAGAGATGTGACATACATGTTGCTCCTTTTTCTTGCATTTGTACATTATTTCTTCTTTTATCAATCACCCCAGGGGCAAGTTTTCATTTTCATTTTTTATTTTCTTAGATCCTCTCTGGTACCTACATTCTTCCAGATTCCATTCCACGACACACAATTCAAAGGAAAATTACATGATCATTGTATCCTATTTCCATATAGGTCCAAATTACAACTGCTTTAGTGCTTTATTAGTTTTGATTTTTTCCTTTTTCAATGCAAAAATACAAGACTAGTGAACAAGAGAGGGTTGACCCAAAAATCAATGACATCAATCGACGGAGTAGAAATGGCAAGTTAAAGCGGGAAGGTATAATCGCCGTCTCACTCTAACGCGCCTCCTGTTCTACTGCAAGTATCGCGTCCACAAACAAAGATATATTGCATATCACTGCGATAAGTGGAGGAAATAAAACACGCAGCAGAACGCACGCGCGTACGGCCCACTTCTAACGTATTAATTTAAAGATAAGGACTATCCTACGCATCTTCTTGTTTTCGTGGTTACCTTTGAAATAAAAGTATTTTCACTTTCAAAACTGTTTCCCCTTTTATCCTATAGTCCTTGTAATTTGTTTTATAGATGGAAATAAGATCGTAGGCTTTTGTAGTGGTCACGTTTTGGGAAGAATGTACACAATGTATCGCAACCATCAAACTGTTAGAAAGACGATCAGCTATATGTCAAGAATGTATACTAATATATCATACATGTTGAATGAAGGGAGCCGCAGTGATTATTAGTGGATATATGAAACTAGCTAAATCTGAAACAGCCACCCGACGTTGCGTCAATGAGGGAAAAAACATCTTGTTGCACTTAAAAAGCGGTTATCCTTTACTAGAAAGATAAAGTTTTAATCTGTATGGTGTTCACCTTGTTCATAAAAATAGGTGCCAGTTCCTTATTGTAAATAAAAATCATTGTAAAACATAGGTACATATTCGTCTAATTCTGTGATTAGCGAGTTATTTTAAATTGGTAAAATTTTCGTTGACTGCGTGTTAAAAAAATCGCGTGCTTTCTGTACCCTAATGTAAGTATTTCATTGTTAAATATGTTAATATTGATTAACTATTAATTATAAAAAAACATTTTCAGGGTTGTCGAATTACTTCCATGATTGAATAAAGTTATTAATCACTAATCATGAAGTAGAGAAAGGAAAAGGAACATGAAATTGTTAAAATAGAAAGGGAGGACGAGAGAAATGACAAGTTGATGTTTGTCGAGCTAACATCCACATATAGGTCATTATGCCGTGCCGTATTATCAAAGAATATACAATAGAGTGTTTATGTCGTCCTATGTCATCGGTAGTGGCCAAGAAGCCGGTACATTTAGTTTTGCCTTTAATAAGTTTTAGTTTTAGTTAGTTCGCCATTTTAATCAGTAATAAATTTTAACATCGTAAATTTTTTTCGTGAGCTTTAAATAGAAATTCCTACTTGTTCGTAAGCTAACACCAGACCTGAGAAGTATCATTAAGAAAAATAAAAATGTGAGTCTCTTCTACAAGCCAAATTCCGCGAATGTTTACGAATGTTTCCGAACGAAATTTACGCGAATGTTGCTCATAATTACGATTCTTTTAAACGGATTCCATCGATCAACTCCATAATATAGAGATAAGTCAGATGGTAAAAAATTAAATTACAGAAGATTACATTACATTACATTACATTGCATTACTTTACTTTAATTTACTTTATTTTACTTTACTTTACTTTACTTTACTTTACTTTACTTTACTTTACTTTACTTTACTTTACTTTACTTAACATTACATTACATTGCATTATATTACATAACAGTAGGATACATAATTATATTAAATTATAGTAATCGCTTGCACTATACGTAAAGTGACCACTTTGCTCCAGTGCTTCGTTCAGTTTTTTGAGTTCCCGTTAGCCCGTTGAGAGGAGGAGGATAAAGTGGCCGCACGTCAGTATAACAAATATGAGGTGGTCTATGGATTAATTAGTTATAAATTTCCACTGCCACACACGAAGTTGAGACCAGAGACCATGTTCTGTGGGAATGTGATTTGTACAAAGACGAGCGAAATGCAATGTTGGATGGCATCTTTCGGACTACAGTGGGCCCAGTCTATCATAAGGATTTAGTCACAAACGAACAAATTTAGGTCAGCTGAAGAGATTTGCGCATACATGGCAAGTGAAAAGGAAAGACATGTAATGGCGTAGCAGCAAAAACCGGAACTGCCAGGGCCGATGACGACTTCTGGCCCCAGAAAGGGGAGAGTGATATAACGAGAGGGCACTTAAACAGTTTGTAGGGAATCAGAAATTGCACATGGGGGAATAGAGCCGATGAGCAAATCCCCGTGCATCTCCCGCGATTAGCTCCATATATCGGTATATGGAGCTAATCGCGGGAGGTGGGTAGGAGAATGAGGGGTTGGTAGGTAAGTGCTAGTTAGCCCCTTAACTCTTAAAAATAATCACATTATCAAAAGTGTTCTACTCATAGAGTTGATAGAATGTATTTACAACTTCTTGATGGAAATTCATATTATACTTTCATTAAATAATTTTCCACTTTACATTAATTTACATTATATATTACATTACATTATATATTTCGATAACTAATTATCTGATTATAAGTTAGTTTATTGTGACAATACCCGATGTAATGTTATATTAATAAAAAGTATATTAATTAATGAATGTTTTAAAGAGGTAGTGCCTCACTGCATGTATGCATGTAGCCGAAATGGGCCGGCACGACCGGGGACGTACCCCTCGCTTACACGAAACCGGCGTAAAGTGACAGCTATGCTGACGCGTTTCGTGCGGTGTGTAAGTAATAAAGGAGGGCACCGCATCTATATAGCCTCTATGCGGATGTCTATGGACGTCGGTAGTCATGAAAATGGCTCCGACTACTCGTTTGCCCCCCTATATCATAAAAAAGTTGAGTTCTACTCAGTTCATGATGTTGATCTATTATCTCTGAGGCGGCGCGGTTCAATTTTGGCTTCAGAATTTATTCACCATTAAATGTTTCTTAAATTTTTAAAATGTTGCGGAGTTCAAAACGTGTAAATGTTTAAGGAAGGAGGAGCATCTTAGGAGGGAGATTAATAATTAATTGGAATCGGAAAGTAGTCGAATACTTTGGCGTTTGTTATTCTTAAAGTTACATCAATTACAGGGCGCCTTTACTTCGTTTTACAACAGGTATAGCTTGCTTTGTGGATTTCGGTCCGTGGCAACTACTTTGTCACGTTTCACTTACATATTCACTGATAATATAGTATACCTATATCCTATCAGCTGACTTTATAATATAGGCTGGCTGCCTAGAATACGAATCCTTCTATACTTACTAGTGAAGCCGAAGATCGAAATTCGATCTGGAGAAACTGTTTTGTATGTAAAAACTAAATATCATATAACATGTTGTCGTTGTGACTACGGTACTCATTGTGTTGAATTTTCAACCCTTGCTAAAGACACGTAGAAACTTCATCAATATTTATATGGTTGCCACCATTTTGTATCAATATGTCAAATTCATGGTACCTAGTGTGTGTAATGTTTTATTTATTGAATTATTTTTTTTATGCATTATTATAAAAATTATTAGCGCTCTGCATTTTTACACATAAACTGTAAGTGTGCCAAACTTCATACTCCTACGTCGCGTCAGCGCGATTTTCTTAAAAATGTATCCGAAGCTTTCGCTTTTAGAAGCATTTGACACATTGATGCGGCGATTATGTTTTGAATTTTAACTAGTAATCGTTCACAGGATTAAATTCAATCTTAATTACAAAATTGCTGTTCAACTTCGAATACAGATAGACTGTGTATTGAATAAAAACTAAATGTCATGAAAGGTTTTCAAATTGTGTACTTATTAAATAGATTTATCCATAGTGTGTAGTATGTCATAGTGAGTATATAGTTTTATTTAATTAGTTGAATGAGTTCTTGATGCACATAATATAAAATATTAGCTTCTCCATATAGTATTCAACTGTACCTAATTTAAAAAAAATCTCTATCGCTCAAGAATTATTAAAAAAAATGAATTGGATTGTTTTGCTATACGTTAAATAATAACAATAAAAAAAAGTTCATGAGAAAATAGTATTTTGTGTAAAAAAATGTATCATAAAAAGATATGTGAGAAAATTATCTAGTTTCAAGCTAGGTTAAATATTTTAAAAGCATGAGCTGTGTCGGCGCCGTGCTACTTCTATGCAGCTGCATAAACACAACATTGTTCAACTAATTTGTGTATGCGGCATGATCTCATTCTTCAGAGCGGATAGTTCGCTGGCTCCGGCGAGAGCAATCATCAGCTGATGGTGATAAAATGCCGTTTTATCCGTTAGGTTCTGTTCTCCGTGGAAACTAAAAGGTGGTCTTATGGAGGACCCTAGCAGCCAAAGTCATGGTGATGGTCGGTTAGGTGTGAAGCGTAGCTTAGGTTCTGTGACCATGACTGAGCGCGTTTACAAAGTAGCAAGGAAACAAGCAGCAACAAAAGGTAATCTACGACATTCACATAGCTATAATATATTTGTCGCAGTTGTATAATTCGTCGTATTTATTAAAACGTATTTCATTAAAAAGTACAATGGGACTAAACTTGATTCGTCATATTGTAGAATCTATTATTGCGATTCTGCAATATGACGGCTCAACGTTAGCCTAGGATCTGGCTAATAGTTCTCCCGCCGCAATAACAATCCTGTTTTAATAAACTCCTTGCCGTAATACAATAATCTGACTTCGTCATTTAGACAACTACAATAAAAAGTAATAGAATAACCAGTAGAATTGTACGCCTAAACATGGAAGAAGAATAACAAACGAGTTTTAGTCTAGATTTTATTACTGAGCTCATATTTACTATTTTTTCGGCAGTAGGAAATCTGCTAAAACACTATAAGCAATACTTGAAATAAACATTTTCATTCCATTCCATTTATAATGTACAAATTATGTTGTAAATTACACTATCAACTGAGGTCCTTCACCCGGGCCACATTAGCAGCGCTACATAATGACCAAAACAAAACATGGCTTTTGTTTTATATAATAAGGCCCAAAATATCATACACCTTATCGAATTAATAATGAAAAATTATAGTCGATGTGAAAACGGACGCAAGCAATTACCAGTTTTATCCCATTACGATAAGGCAGCTTTTAACTTGCAGATTAAACGTGAGTATATCATTTTCAGTGTAGGCTATAGTTTCGAGTACAGAACAGTTAAGATCGGCCGATAGCGGTTTTAATATGAGCCGGAAGTACCGGGCTTGGCGAACAAGCCACTAAAGAATATAGTGTAATTTGTTTTGTTCTACAGAGCGCCTGTGTTAGCTTTATTATCTACACGTTTCAGGCCACGATTTGATCTCGTCATGCTAAGTTATGTATATTGTTAATAAATGTGAAGTCTGATATTGATATTGATCTATTTAAAAAAAAAAAAATAGCAACCATTTTTATTAACCGTTGAGATCTCTGCGATGGAGTCGCGGTTTTGAGTTTGCACTTTTTTTTTAGTCTGCTGCCAACCTTTTTCATTAAAATCATTTCTGATTTGAACAAAACAGTTCAAATTCACAGAATATCGGATCAAACAAGAGCTGGTTTAACTTCCTCAGTTGCTACAAATATTATACAATATTTACTTTTTCTTTTTTTATGGTATAGGTGCAAACGAGCTGTCAGAGCCATTTTCACGACTACCGACGCCAATAGACATCTGCATAGAGGCTATACAGATGCGCTGCCCTCCTTTCTCATCCTCTATGGGCCAGCAGCCACTTACACACCGCACGAAACGCGAGAGCACAGCAGCTGTAGCTGCACTTATGCAAGAGAAATAGAAAAAATGCGAACTCACGCAACCGGATTTGCATATTCCGAGGAATTTTAAGTGACCGTTTATGTATGGCGCTGCATTTGTCAAATAAAACCAGAGTCAACATCATTTTAGAAAGAGGTGGTAGTGCTACGCTGCATGTAGGCAGCCGAATTGGGCCGGCCGAGAATGACTCCGAGTGTATTAAAAAAAAAGTAAGAATAAAAGACTTTTTTGTAGGAAGACTTCTTTTGAGGGAGCTGATAATATAGATAATGATGCTTTGTATTTGCTCAAACTGTTGCACTGTCTCTCATCACGCCATATTCCAAATGGAAAACTCTCTTTGAATAAAGTCACTTGAGAAATAAGAAATTTTGTAGAAATCTTACATTTTCAGCGACGGGTTTTTTTTCATTTCTCTTACTCTTTCGTCTCGCTCTCTCGCTCTCTATCTCTCTCACACATCAGCCTCTTCCAAGACGCGCCACTGAGTCTGTTCTTCGTCTCTCCGCATCCAGTTTCTGCCTTCCGACACATTCGGCGAGACGATCTCATTCATTCATACCTAATAAATTAATTTAAAATGGAATTATATAAAAATCTCATTTAAACAAGTCTTCTCTTTTACATTTTGGAATGATATGTAAGTATAATGCTCGTTTATTCTCACGCACACAAATCACGGGAGACATTTTAAAACATTTGCTCAAAAAACCGAAACGCATTATATTTGTATAAGCAGAATTAAAAATTACACAAACGGTAAAAAGATCCGCGATACACACGGCGGGTTTCACAAAAACAAGGAAAACATGAAGATTAAATACCGAAAAGGGAGGGAAATAAAAAAATCGTTTATTAGAACAAATACGGTTTGCACAGCATAAATAACATATTACCCAGTGTATAATCTCGCTATGTATTATCTGGATGAGTACAAATGTAATTTGGAAATGAAAAACGACGTTAGGGTGCGCCCACACCGCCCGGGAGCGCTCCGAGCGACGCGATTTTCGTTTTTGTTTTTGGAGTTTAGTTAGAAAACGAATTAAGTGTATGAAGAAATATGAGTAATGTAACCGTGAAATAGTAGTTAGCCGCAGGTAAATCAATACCGCATACGTTGCATATGTCAGAATCAAGTTCATTTTCAAAACTAATCCCTTTCCGGACCGGACACACGTTTTTTGGATAGTGCGCAAATTTTTTTTTCTGTAAAGTGACAGCCAGTACCTATATCAACTATAAAAATTCGGACATATAAGCCATTACTGGGCCAATGCCACCAAAAGTTGCCCCATAACGCTAAGCGAACCTTCGATAAATAATAACATTATTTCACGCTCTTTAAGAACCCACGCTTTCTCGATCATGATTTTTAACATTCGATTGAAATACGTAGCAGCCATATCAACAACTCATATAATGTTAAATTATTATTATTTTTTTTTTTTCTTTGGGTAGTCACAGAGACAAGAAGCAATTTTAGTGTGCTCTTAAGTTTTATTAATTTTAATTACCTAAATAAAAGTTCTATAATAAAATATTATGTGCTAAGTGTTTGTGGAACTCACCCTTACCCAATTATTAATTAATTCTCCTTTCACGATTTGCAAGATTACTATTTCACTTTATTAAACTTACCATGGATACACATAACCTAGAAGCTCTGGGCAAGTTGTTTGAAACACGCATGCAGGAGTACGAGAGCAAGTTACAGAAGTTAACTAGCAGTTTCACATCACAGCATCAAGATGTTGGTTCGTTATCCAAGGATTTTAGTGAGTTCAAGTCAACAATATGGCAACTATTTAATAATATAAAATCACAAATTGATTCACTAAAATTAGGGTTAGATAAGCACGAGACGATCATGAGAAGGAAGATCCTCCTCTTCCATGGTGTTCAGGAAACACAAAATGAAAATCTTCCCGAGGTTGTGTCGAATATATTAGCCGGCCAGATGAAACTGACTGATGTCCAAAAGTGTGACTTCCAAGTCTGTCATCGTCTAGGTGTTTCATCATAAGCTAAAGTGAGACCTTTTTTCAGGTCAGGTCAGATTTTCTACTCATGAGTCTAGGCAGGATGTGTGGGATGCCAAGACATCATTAAAAGGCACCGGATTAACTGTTTCAGAGTTTCTGACTAAAACGCGTCACTAGGTCTTTTTAGCAGCTTGAAAACACTTTAGGGTCAAAAGTTGCTGGACTGCTGAGGGTAAGATACTGGTAATTCTTCCTGACAAAACCCGACGAAAGATTAAATCCATGGCATCTTTACATGAAATCATCACCAAATTCCCAGTCAGCATCGAAGCAAGTGGTCCTCCAGTTATAATTGAATCTAAAATTGCAAAGCCCTCTCGATCAAATCGTCGACGACAGTGATTGTGATGGATGATGATGATGGATTGTTAACTGCTTATGTATTTTTAACTTGCACGTATAAATGGCTTATTATATATATTATATATATTAATTAAATGGCTTGCGAACATTTATTTTAGCTTATGTCGGTATTTCAATATAAAATAAGCAGGTAATATTTTATATTTCTATTTAAAAATAAGCCGGTGTTTTAAAATTTGTAATAAAATTCGTGTCAAAATTGAACAACTTCATTTAAAGGATGTCAAAACTTAATGTGACACTGACAGTTTCATGTCGTCTTTTCTTTTTTTTTATCACGTGACAACTGGTAGGCACTGAGATTTACGCCATTCGGAATTAGTTTTGTCTCGTAAGTTTTTGTTAAGCTTTTTTAGTTGAAATTAATTGTTCTACTACACTGCGGGCCAAAATAGACAATATTATGACTTTATTTTATTATTTGTAAATTTTTACGTTGTTTTTAATATAAAACATTAATAAGTTACAGTACTTTTTATAAGGAAAGTTGTCAAAAAAGAGTAATTATTGTAGCTTAATTTGTATTATTCCCTATTATTTGGGAATGGTGAGTTTCACATAATTTATAAAAGTTTATTTTAGATTAAAAATTCTGTGTTAAACAGTTACAACTTATATATTTTATTTTATTTATTATAATTATTATATTTTATTTATAGACATACGTCGTACGTATAGTATATTATTCAGCATATATTATTTATATTTGTAATGGATAGTAATCCCTTGGATGATTTTGATGACATTTTTTTCTCCTGCTCTTCGTCTAATAGTTTCAGAAGTGTGAATAGTATAACTTCTTCTTCTCCACTTACTTTAAGCGACCAACTCTCGTCAATCTTTGAACACCATCGCTCTAACTTAAACGTTGTACATTTCAACGCTCAAAGTGTCCCTTCTCATTTTTCTGATATCTTGGCATCTTTTAACAGTATTGACGTTGAAGCAATATTAATTTCAGAATCATTTTTAAAACCATATTTATTATCTACGCAGTATGCAGTGCCAGGATTTGTATTGATTCGCAATGATAGGACCGGAAAAGTGGGTGGAGGCGTAGCAATATATCTCCGTGCGGATATTCAGTTCAAGATTATTGACTCCTTTACAGTATTCAGAATCTGCTGAATATCTCGCCATTGA
>LUGF01028373.1:165891-184304 GCA_001625245.1 Calycopis cecrops | reverse complement strand
CAATCTACATATATTGTATATTGTAAAACTAAACTTTATGTGACTGGCTTCACTTCTCATAATCGAATATTCGATTTCTTCTACGAGATGTACGATATTTCAACCTTTTATTTCAATTATATTTTAAAATATTGTTTACAATATAGGTAACATATTATATAAGTAAGCTTATACAAGTAAAAGCGCTAAGCGCATCCAGTCTACTTACAATTTATTCCGATCTCAACTTTATCTACAAAAGAGATCTCGGTTCGAATGTATATCGCATTACATAAAATTCCTTGACATCTTTCTTTACGTGTATAAAGCCCTGGGCCTTTAAAATTGCAGTGCTCTTGATGACTCACCAAAGCCGAAGCTTTTTCAGCTTGTAACGAGGCAAATCTGACCAGCATATAAAATACGATGACACGATATTTCGTAACAGCGATATTTCTGTGATGTTTTTTTTTAGAATAGGGGGCAAACGTTTATAAGGGCCCTTTGATTATTATTAGATAATCATAGACGTGTACGAAATTTAGATGCGGTGTTGTAGTGTACACCTCTATAATATACGTTAATATTGTACTACATACGTTATACAGAGCAGACATTAAAGATCCTTCAAACGAACTTGTACTCAATATACCTCCCGCGCCCAACATCACAGTGTGACCCTGCTTACTGAATATTCACATACCCTTTCATACTGGTGCCTCGCTTAAGTGATAGCTATGCTGTAAGTATCCGGTAGCCCATCGAGGTGGAAGGAGGAAATAGGGCAACGCATCTGTATAACAAATTCTAAGTCCTTAGTCTTTGGGCGTCCGTAGTCCCTTGCACCATAAAAAAATACCGCACGAAAGACTATAGCTAGCTGTCTCTTAGCAGTGATATCATATGAGCGAGAAGTACAACCGCGTCGTTCCGACCCGATACTGCCCAATGCAGCGTAGCACTACCTCTAAACAACACTTGGGAATATCCCGAATTTGGTGAATTATGAGACAGTTTATCATACAATAATAGACATTTATCTTTGACCCAAATTGTTATAAATTTCGACCCTTACACGTTCTACTTTACCCGGGTCTCATCGAAATCTGGCAACGAAGGTTTCATGCCATATTCTAAATTTGTTCTGGGCCCATGCGAGTTACGAGATATTCCATTGTTTCCTTAAGTCAAATGTTGTGTAAATTTCTGAACCTTTTTATAGTTTAAGTAAGCAAACAAGCAGTCGAAATCATTGTAATGGCTACTGACGCCCATAGACATCTGCACAAAGGTTATATAGATGCTTCGCCCTCCGCAGACTTCCCCCCACTTACACACCACACGAAATGTGACAGGACACTCGGCAGCATGCATGCACGCATAAACAGCCCAATTCGGCTGCATGCATATATACGAATTGGCTTACTACTGTCATATTGCAGTGCATCTGTAGTTGGAGTTAAGTTTCCGACACATCTGTGTAACAATAATGCGGATATATATTCCGATGCGATAAAAGATGTCACAACTCCGCTATTGCTGTCAATCCTAAAGACTGGGATGGAATGGACCAAGGGTAGAGATATAAGAGGTAGTGCGACACTGCACATGCATGCAGCCGAATTGGGCCGGCACGACCGGCTCCATAAAAGACTTTATGAAACTTAATTTAAAAGATTGTTATTAACGTCCTCTGAACGTAGAGTGCGCCACATGTTACCGTGTCCCGTATACTAAGCGTCTTTTTAACGTTATAAATCCAAGTAGTGTCTCAGATCTTTCAATAATATATTCGGAGTGCTCAGGTGCCACGATGTATGAAGTTTGTCAACTGATTTGCAAGATTTGCTTCTGATTCCGTTCTAAATACTGTATTTATTTAATAAGAGGTAGTGTCACTCTACATACTTGCATGCAGCCAAATTGGGCCGGTGCGACTTGGGAGATACCTCTTGCATACACAAGATCGGCGTATAGTGACATCTGTGAGGTCGCGTTTAGTGCGGTGTGTAGGTAGCCGGTGATCCATGGACGTGGAAGGAGAAAGGAGAGCAGCGCATCTGTTTAGCCTATACGCGGATGTATATGGACGTCGGTAGTAGTGCAAATGACACCGACTGCTCGTCTGCCCACCTATATCATAAAAAATGCTTCTTGTTATATATTTATTATTACAATTTCTTTTTATTATAACACAATTTAATTTTTTAATATATACATTTACTCATAATATAAAACTGATGTGTTGGTTTGTTTGAACGTGCTAATCTTTGGACCTACGAAACTGATTTGAAAAATTATATCAGTATTTGTTAGTCCATTTAGCGTGGAAGGTTATATACTACAGCTGTTTAAGCAACTGCGATAAAATACGGATTCAAGTAACGTGCGGGCGTCCGCTAGTTTTCTTATACTATAAAAAAAATATGTATTGGACCCATCAGCGCTATTTTTAAATAATCTACAGAATGATGACTGATGTGCAGCAAAGTAAATGATTTTCCGAATCTTTTATGTCATGGAAACCTAAAAACTTTCTTGTAAATGGCGGTATCTCTTACAAGGATAAATACTTGTGCCACTCAATCTAGTTCTTGTAAACGTACACCCTGTATATGCCTCAGTTTCATACACGTCATGTTATGAAGCACCGTTAGTCATTGGTTCGCACATCCACAAGTAATTAAACATAAATCCTTGACCGCTGACAGGTATATCGTGTTGAAACTTGAGCGAATGCCTATTATATTAACACCAGTCCATAATATTGATATGTTTTAGTAAATATTAGTAAGAGTAAAAGGTAGTAAGCTCGCTTTCACGAAACCGGCGTAAAGTAACAGCGCGTCTCGGTGTGTAAGTAGCCTGTGGCCCATGGAGGGAGGAGGAGGAAGGACGCCAACTCATATGTGGATATGCGGATGTCTATGAGCGTCGATGGTCATGAAAATTGCTTCGGTTACTCGTTATACTTTAAAAAAAAATAACAACTTTCACATTTTTATATTAAGTGGACATCTAAATTTCAGATAGCAACGTCTAGACGTAAAGATTTTTAAAGTACTCACAAAACTTACCCTGGAACATCACACAGAACTGTCTGCGTTAGAAAAACTTCTCTCCCAGGTCCAGGTAACTTTCAATGAAAACTGTTGAAACTCATACCGTCAGTCTAATGGGTGTTGCGAGTCTCACGAATGACTTAAATTTTAAAGAACGTTTTTGAAGTCAAATGGTTGCTCTTTGCGTGGCAGATGTTTTAAAATCTGTAAGTTTTACGTTATTACGCTGTATAAATGTATTTTGTGTTACATAATTTACTCTGTGATCTAGTAGCTGCGACCCGCGGTTTCACCCGCGTAAATTTCGATCCCGTGGAAAAAAGAAAATCATCTCATGGCATCCCGTAGCAACATATTTTTGGGATAAAAACTATCCTGTGTTAATCCAAGTTTTTTGGCACACAAATAGAGGCTCTATTTGTGTGCCAAATTTCATGAAAATCAATTTGGCAGATTTTCCTTGAAGGAGTAACAAACAAACAAACATACAAAATTTCGCATAATATTAGTAGGATAATATATTTATGTAGCACATTTTCACAGATCTCTTACGGGAAGACAGAGAGAACTTAGTCTTACATTATCTTTACAAAAAAAATAAGTTTAAATTAATTGTTTTATTTCGACTCTGAAATATATTAACACCTAGAAATTATAAATTAAAAGTTGGAAAGGGGAAAATGATGTGATACAATTTTCATTTTTGGTACGATAGACTTTTCTTATTAATATATAATTTTAAACAATTGTAACTTCAAATGACAATTAATAAAATTAATTAATAGTGTGTATTAACTTATCTATTTTTAAGTGGGGGAAAAGTTGAATTTAGGTAAACTTAATAAAAATACCAGTTACCCGCCCTAGCCCGTCTACCTTTTGTATAATAAACTAAGATGTTAGTAATTTCGGACGGCCACGGACAACTGTGCATTCCGTGCCGTGTGTAAGTAGCCGGTAGCCCATGGAAGTGGGAGGAGTAAGGAGGCCCGCCCATCTATATAGCCTCTATAGTCTATACTGCTCGTTTGCCTCCCATTACCATAAAAAAAATAATACAAAATATTGTGTCAATTTGCAATCTCGAATAGTCAAATCTATCAACAGATAGAATATTGAAAACGGTCGTCAGTTTTACTATACCAACGTAATTTAGCCTGTGCTTCAAGTAATTCCAAAATAGCTCTGTATTAAACTTTGAGTCAGCATTTCCAATAGCATTTCCAACGATATTTCAGTTTCGTGATCAAAGTATGTAAGTCTGGATTGCATGATCCGAATAAACAGAAATTATAAAACAATTTACATTTGAAATTAAGTCAAAAACTTGGGGGTTTTTACCTAACTTTCGCAGAAAGAGGGACATGTTTTTATACCGTATGTACGTACGTTCAACTTGAAAGCGCGAGACTGATTCAGTGCCCAGTAACTCTTGCGTTATTTATAAATATCACGTTAGAGTATTCGCAATCCTTTAATTGGTTTTTTAGCAATTTCGAATCCCACAAAAATTTTAAGTAAAAATGAATAGCCAAATCTATTGATAATATATTAAAACTGTAGAAGATGTAATTTTGTCTGTTTCTTGTGCGGCTTTACGCAAAAGTTACTGGACGGATTTTGATGATTTTTTTTTGTTATATAGGTATTAGTGCTCGGTAACATATAGGCTTTAATTTATCATTATATACAATGCTGCAGTCTGTATCTCGACTTGAAATACACTGTTGTAGAGCAAAATAACGGTTTGACAATTCGGCCACATAACATTACATGTATAACATATTTTCCAATAATGACAAGACAGCGGCTGTCGGGTCAACTAGTACTTTCTATTAAAACTTATTTCTCGATGACAATAATTTATGTTACTATATTTTTGTTTCTGCACCTGAGATTGGAGATGTTCAAAACGAAACTATTGTAAATATGTTTGTGTACGAAAATCAGCTTACGCTATGGCATTAAAAATGTGTTAATCCGTTATGTAAAACGAATTTTTGTAGTAAGTAGTAGTAGTAGTAGCTGCCTTTTATCCGAACCCGACTTCTTGTCAAACTAGGGAGGAACCTTTCGCCCACAAGATATCACCGCAAGTGACAGATGTTGGTTTTGTGTAGTGTGTAATTTTCCTGTGGCCTATATTCGTACCTACCTACTTCTGTCCAGATTTTTATAGGCTTCGGTAGTCATCAGAAGTCTTCAACTGCTCATTTGTTCCTTATGGTATAATGAAATCCATATTTGTATAACAATCATTTTTTTTAGACTAAAATTTGCAATTAATTATGTAACATTAATTTCTCTAGATATTTTTTCTATTTCATACTTATTATTATTTGGTCATATTAATGGAAATTTATGGAAAAACAATGTTTTCCTTTTATGATTACGTAACAGTTAAAATGTGGGTGAATTCAGTGTAAAAAAGCCAATTAATAACTCGAATGCGCGCAATAATATTTTGATAAAAAGATTACAATTGTTATCAATTTTGGTCTATATAGTATGGAAGTAATTTAAGAGGTGAAGTATTTTAGAAGTAATATATTAATTACTTAAAAGTTACAACACATCATCACCTATATTATTTTTATTTTTCAATAAATAAAAATAATAATAACATCTTTAATAAATAAATAATACCTATTATTTACATAATTAGCAAGTATACAACCGTATTCATTAATCTTATCATCGCGCGGGGTAAATGTAAAAAAAATGTATAACTGTAGTAATTATAAGTTATTGTAGGAAAATAATTTATTGAACATACATACAAAAAAATATAAATTTTGTTAGAGTTACTTTTACACGTGTTCTGATGATCATTCCATTCGACTTCATTTGTACATAATATGGACACAACCCTGGAAATATTTACCTATTAAGTAAACTACATCAGTAATTTAATGTAATGTTAACCCAGATGTTGCCACTAATACAATATTGTATAAATATTAACACTTTGGGGTCAACACAAGAAGGAAGTAAAGTGAAACTAGGTCTATTTGTAACGTCACGCCCAGAAAATAATATTATTTTATTTATATTGTCACAGATACTAAATAAACATAATCAGGTTTTCTATCGATAATTTTAATTTATTCGAAAAATTGAATAACAATCATTTTATATTACAAATAGGAACTCTAAATTACATATTTTTTTATAATTTATATTAATCAATTATAAAAAAATAAACGTACATAGGACGTAACTTACGTTATTTGTAGAACTTCTTACTGCTATTCGTTTATTACCAAATTACTTGATGCATTAAAAGTTATGATTCATACGTCCGCTACATCTAAAATATTATGCTTAAAGATATATATTTGAAAAGTTCTTATATTATTCCATATAATAATTGTGATTAATTCTTTAAGTACTTATTAACTTGATAAAGTTATAAACGTATAAATTATGTCAACATGAAAAATACTCACACCCGAAAGTTTTGTAATCCATCAACACTTTCACACAATAGTTTTCAACTTACAAATTGATAAGTAAATTGTTTGCTAAACACTGAACACACACCTCGAGTTATTTACAATGTACACACAATTATCTGTAAAGTTTCGTCTCAATCGTAATCCACCATAAATAACGGTGACAGGTGACACACGCGTAATTCTCCCGCAGGTCGGAGAGAAGCCGGGTCTGGACTGGGTTCGGGCCGGACGACGTTCGGCCAATTACTGAACTGAATACCGGAGACTACGTTGAAGTATAGTGGCGCATGCGCCAACGGGATTGACACTCTAGCTTACGCTACCGGTCGCTACAGGCGAATATTCATAAGTTAGTTTTTAGTTTTTGTTTTTACAGATGTCCCTCGTGGGTGCTGTTTGCCAGCTTTGTTTGCGAGATATAAAAAAAAATCTCAAAAAGAAAAGATTAATGTGCAAAAAAATGTAATAACATTTTTAGAACACGAAACATTATTACATTATGGAGCCGGAACATTAAATAAAAATTCTTACTCGTGGAAAGTATTTGGGCAATTTAACAGATGTCTATCAAGGTCCTAGTTAGTTTTAGGAATTTAATAATAATAATAATAATAATAATTATTCTTTATTTCAGACATAGTCCATATAGTGGTTAGTAACATAAAGCCTTATACTTATGGTTAGTAACAAAAAAACACTAAAACTAAATACTAAATAGGAGGCTCATTATTAAGTGACAAATAAATTGTAGTTTTTGGTTTTACAGGTTCCAGATAATTTTTAGCTCCTGGCCGAAGATCAAAATGACGCGACGGCCCAAAACTAGAGTAATGAGTAATACAAAGAGATATGGGAGAGTGTCCAGTTTCCGAAGACGATTTCGTGGACAGAGCGCAGTGAAGAAGCTAAATAAGGAAAGATGGCACCACCACCATATAAGATAAATAGAAAGAGAGAGAAGAGAGAGGCAGAGATATATTGAACGCCAAGATCCTCTTTGCGTGGCTGTGATGAGGTAAACATATTATGAAGCCATTCTTCAGAGTACGTAAATTTATGATACGAATTGAAAATTTGGTCTGCAATAGTTATTGTCAAACGGAACTATGAAGCAAACATGTATCATATTCAATTATCTAACATGGCTAGATAGAATCCCCTCGTTGTTCACTTTTAGAACGTTTATAATGCGTGAATCACACGCTTATTTCTCTCAATCTTTTTCACGCCAATTTCTCCGACAGAATAAATTTCTCAGATGTTGTCTAAACTTTTAACGAGGAACAAGGAAACGGACCGTCCGTTTAATTCGCTAAAACAAAAGGAACATCTTACAAATGAATCGTTGGATCGTGTTCAACAGAACGGAATTTCGGAAAACAAGGTCTTTATTAGTTCATTGGCGTTACGATTAATCCGCGGGAGACATCTTTTAAATCGCCGAGAGCTCCAACATCCAACCCCTTTTATCAGTACGATTGTACAAAACCACTCAACCCTTTTAAGCCTCAATTCCAAGCGCGTCCGGTCGTTAGACGACAATAATGGAATCCAGCCGGTTTGTCTCCCGAAAATAATAAGTGTTCGGTGACTCATTTTTGGGACAAATGAGCCGTCGCCTAATGATATGTGACTTTGACGTGTATATCTCAAAAATCGAGTATTACTTTTCACTGTCCCACTGAAATTCCTATGTCTGAAAGATAAGAGTCAGCTTTGAGAATACCATCACAAGCAGCGCGAGGAATATGCTTAAACCGCTCCAAAACAGTTTAAGCATTTCTCTTGCTCTACATTTAAACGAAACTGATGACAATTTCCGTGAAGATGAAGTGGTAGGGGATTCCAATTTCCTTCCAATCAAAGCAAGGGATAGTATCGGTATACAATGGCTAACATAAGCCAAAAAAATATACATTGGATTTAAGATTTTTTTTAAAATTAAGGATCAAGGTCATATTCCCTATTATATTTGCCAATTTCACTTAGGGTAGACAAAAGGGTACAAAAAACGATAACACGAATATCTGTTTACGCAAATATTTATTACAATAAAACAACATTAATAGATTTTCAGAAAAAATACATTATCCATGGGCCACCGGTGACTATGTTTGCTGAAAAGCTTCTGAAACGTCGGGTTTGTTAAATAATTAAATACACTGCAGTAAAATAGTAGTCAAATAGTATAAGAGTGTACCTCTGCCATCGATCCGGCACAACAACGCTGCAATACAGGACAAACCCGTGGAAATAACAAGTCTGATGGCTCGGTCTGTTATAACAAAAACATAGTTGGCACAGAACGCTGGCAACTCACTTAGATGTGTTCGTCTTGATTAATTAGCGTGAACGTGGCAGGCGCAAAGCCGCATGAAATAGGAGAGAGAGCTGCGCTTTACAACGGGCTAGGTGTTATAAATTACATTTGATCCTATTTTAAGTTAATTTCTTATCGTTACAGGGCATTCACTCTTAGAAGTTTTACAACAAAGCGATACGCTGTAGAAGTGGTGTTTGATGAACAGTTTCTAGATCTTTCTATTATTACAATATCTCGAACAACACTAGACAAAGCTAATGGAATAATTGTCAACAATTTAATAAATACGTATAATAGGTATATTAATTTCAAGCCCTAATGTAAATAAATCTAATTAATCGAAATGTCGAAAATATAAGTTAATAAAATAAACTACGTTCTGTTCAAGCAGTTATATTGTACTAAAATGTATGTTAAGAATCATAAACAATATGACACTAGATTCGTACGACAATACGTATAATATATTTACTTACAAGCCTCTTTATATAAAAAGTGTAATTAATCTAAAAGTCGCAAATGTTAAGACATATAAATGAACCGCGCTCCATTCAAGAAGTGATATTGTAATAAAAATTTATGTTAAAAATTAAGACCAATTTGACACTAGACGTAGCGTATGGCACTCATATCAATATTCTAATGAAATACGTATAATATATTTACCGACAAGCCTCTTTATATAAAAAGTGTAATTAATCTAAAAGTCGCAAATGCTAAGACATTTAAATAAACCGCGCTCCATTCAAGCAGTGGTATTGTACTAAAAATGTGTGTTAAAAATCGGGAACAATATGACACTAGACCCAGCGTATGGCACTCAAATCAACAATCTCATGAAGGACGTGTATAGTACTCGGGCTGAAGCACTCTTGGCGCTACGACGGACGCTCGTTAAATTAGTGAGGATTTTCACAAAAATTTTAAGGCACTTTCAAACAACACTTATAATCTTTGTTTTTAGTCGGTGTACTCTTTACACGCTTCATTTAAATTTAATTGAAGGCGTACTAGTGTAGTTGAATATATAATTGTGCAATAAAATGTTGTTTATGGAAACATTGTTTAAAATGAATTACAATAGTATATAACAGTTAGTGGTACTTGCAGCTGAATCACTCCATTTGAGAGGTACCTTCCGATCACAATATGACACCGTTATAAAGCGACGCTACACGGTTATGTACTATATTTCGTGTGGTTTGAAACTTTATGATGGCCCTATGGAGGTAAGGAGGCCATTGCATCTGTATATCAGATGGCTATAGGTGCCGGTAGTCACTAAAAGCTTTTAGTTGATCGTTTGTACCCTTATAGAATAAAAAAAAAGTCCTATCATTCAGATTTATACATATTATTATTATAGGAGTGACTACGCACGCAAACCTGTGAGGAGGAAGTGGCAAAGTTTAACCGAAGATTGAGGCCAGTGGCGCGCTATGGGAGAGACCGCCGTCCAACAGCAGACTGCAATAGGCTGATGATGATGATCATTATGGTAAGACTATTAGGTTATGTGACTGTCCGATTGCTTCGAAAAATTAAAATTTCCCTCTTATGTCGACTACTCAACTGCTACAATGATTAAGCTCGTAGCAGTTTCTAGCAACAAACTATTTTCTACTTTAACCGCATAGAGGCTATACAGATGCGCTCCCCTCCTTTTTCTTCCCACCTCCATGGGCCACCGGCTAATTACACATCGCACGAAACGCACATCGGTCACTTTACTCCGGTCTCGTGTAAGCGAGAGGTACCTACCCGGTCGTATCGGCTCAATTCGGCTGCGTGAAAGTATGTAATGTGGCACTACCTCTTTCTTCTACTTATATTATATTCTAGTAAAAGAAAACAATTTATTAAACCACTATAAATGGCATAGCAAATAATACTTTATCAAGTTGTCAGCCTGTTTGGACCTCTATGTAATAATAGCACTATTTATTCCGAATGAAAAACGATGTGAATAAAAAAACTGTTCCCAAAATAAGTCTTAAAATAATGATATTATACTTACATTATATTTTTTAAAGTTTATGCGATATTTTTTAGATTGTCATCATTGCGTCTACAGTGAACGTTGATTTTAGCATTGGCAAAATATCGTAACTGCATCGCCTACGGCGTAGCACTCGTAGCTCTTTTGTAGCTCTAAAATATTCTAAGGCCAAACTGGCGTAGTCTCATTTACATTACGAAGTTCTACTAAGATTATCATTTTCAAATTGAGGATTGACTATTTAAAGAATATGGAAGTGGGAGGAGAAAGGAGGGCAGTAGACTTGTGTATGGACATAATATGTTGTATAGTATTAAAATTTTATATTTTCTTTTACAAATTAAGACATTATTTTTATGTAGGTATTAAGTTTATTTACACATATACATTACATTATACACATTGAATACATAAAACAATAAATATCAATGACATGACCGGGACTTGAAACCGCGACATGTCACAGCGGTTTCTCCACTGCCTCACTCACTGCCAAATTAGCCAATCGGGCTTAGTCATACTTTGTATATACGCCCTTTTACAACCCCTAATATCCTATAAGACTACTAGGAATTGCTCTAATGACGCTTGAGGTAGGTATTATCGCGTATTACGTTGTAAACTTGTAAAACGTGTATTTTGTACGTGAGCTTATATTGTAGAAGCCGCGTCGGTAAGTGGGGAACTCACAAATAGTAATATATAATAATATTACTACAGTTGTATTGCGCCATCTAATGGTAGAGATGAATAAACAGAATACACTATTTACAATATGATAGGATGTCTTTTACTTAAAATTATACTATTTTATTTTTAAAACACATAGTATAAGCAATTATAAGTCAAAGCGTTAAAATAAATGAAAATATCGAATATGTAATATTCGATATTTTCATTTATTCCTTCCATTTATTCCTATATTAATCCTAAGAACGATTCAGATTCATAATGGGTAGCCATTATCATCAACTGCAGCCAAATAGACGAAAGCTCGGTCGCCATGAGCAGATAGGTACCTCTCCTTACCTGACACCGCCACCGTGACTGTGCGTAAGGAAAAGAACGAAAACAAGGCATATGGATGTTAATGGGCATCGGTAGTCATTAAAAGACTATCGATTGCCCTTCGCTCACTATTCCATCATTATTTTAAAAAAGTGTGTGCTTTAGACCACACATCTGAAGTAAAACTCAATTACACAAACAAATTCGTTACCGTAGTTACAATGACATAAACATGTCATATGATATTTTTTTTTTAATACAAAAAGATTTAATTAAATCGAATTTGAATGACAACTTTCTTTGGTCTCGCCTGATAAGTGATTTTTTAACACTCTCGTCAGCTTACTCCCCAAGTCAAGCCCGCGTATAGAAATTTTATATAAAAAAATAATTCACTGTTACGCGCAAAAAAAAAAAATATATATTATTCATTCACCAATATTTAAGCATACTTATGCTTGACATTTCCAGTATTAGTCTATTTTGTCAAATTTTCTTTTACGACGCATACGGATATGTATATGTATATGCTTTTGAAAAAAGGAAAAATATACTGGAAGCTCTGAGGGGGCTCCTTACTCGGCGGGTTCAAAGGAAGCTTGTAATAACACCAGCCCCATCACATCAACCCTTTATTATTTTAGGTAGTGAAGTGATCCAACAACATTTAATTTAGGTATGCAAAGTTTCAATTGAGTCACTCTATCGCCGCGGGGGTGACGCCTAGGGGTGACGTATTGATGTCACTGCGTGTAACGCGGAGGGGATGCGGGGTGACAAAGTTTGGAACACATATTTAGTGCTACACCTGCTCCGTGGTCGATGTATGTTCAACCACAGATTGTGAGGTTTAAGTTTGAGTACTGGGTTAAACTAAAAAGTTTTGTAAGAATTTATTTAATTTCTTATAACAGTATTGAATAGAAATGTCTAGTATTACACCCTCGTGTTTTGGAGAGCACTTTAATCTGTGTTAAATTTTATAATTCGAAATAAGAAACAGTACCTGTTTGAGAGTACAATGTGTGTCAAGGAACAATTAAAAATTATACTTATGTCGTGTATAGTTTTTTTCTTTTTTATACGTGTCCCTCTATCGTTGACAGAGCTTTAATAGAGCTTTTGTTAGTTATTTTCTGCGTACAATTTTATTAGTATACAGTCCTGTATAGTTAGCTATTTTTCTGTAACTAGACTAGTCGCCGTGACTAATACCAGGATAATACTCGTGATGTACTGACTTCAGGATTTTACACTTAAAACTACTACGTTATTTTTAAGACCAAATAAACTAAATATCGTATTATGAATGAACAGTACCTTGTCTACCCTTCTGTATAAGTACATGCAAGTTATACAAACCAAAAATTTAATGTAGCTTTAGTTTTTAATTTTTTTATAGTATAGGGGAGCAATCGAAAAGCCATTTTCATGACTACCGACGCCCATAGACATCCACATAGAGGCTATACAGATCCACTGCCCTCATTTCTCTTCCAACCTCTATGGGCCACTGAGTACTTACACACCGCACAAAACGCTACAGCACAGCTGTTACTTTACGCTGGTCTCGTAAAAGCTAGAAGTACCTCCTTATTTATTGTGATTGTACAAATAATACAAAGAACATTACATACTTTTTTTAATACAAAGAACATATAAGATTAATCCAGACACATGCTGTATGGGGTAGGACACGATATGAGCGTCTCCTACAAGATTCCTAATTCGGACCAGGGACGGATTGGGCGCCCGTTCCATTGCACAGTTCTAATATTGGCGGAGGTTGTCAGGAGATTGACACTCTTAAAGCTGTAGGCTAGTCTGGGTTCCATAATATAGACCCAGCCAGTCGCCGAGGTGACCCTGTTTCTGACAGATCCGGGGTCATCACATCCTGGGATTTGGTGGAGGGATTACGTGAGGTTTAAGTGGGGCATGATTCTCCCGCTAATGAGTTGAGGAACCCCACACTAGTCGATAACCCACCCAGGATGAGCCGATGCGACGTAACTTCTTTCCTCTAGTTAAGAAAAAGACACAAGTGCAATTGCAGCAAACACATCCATAACATAATTTCAAGTATAGAAACAAACTTAAAAATTCAACGCTGCCTTCGGTCATATACATAAAATTCATCAATACAAAGAATACATAAGATTAATTGACACATTCATGTAAAAACTAATCCAACAAACATAACAATTTTTTGCAAGTACATGCAACAAAATAAAAAATAAAAATTCAACGTTGCCCTCGTTATTTATAATGGTCATACCCATAAAATTAATTGAATAATACAAAGAATACATAAGATTAATGCAGACACATCCTGTATAAGCGCTAATCCAGCAAACATTACGATCTTTTGCAAGTGTTTCAACGGTTCAGTGCGATGTTTCGCAACGGCGCGCGATCTGAATGGTGTTTTTAGGTCGTTTGTCTTATGTTAAGCCGGCCACTCGTTCAGTTAAGCGCTCAATAGAGAATATCTTAGCGATACGACATGTACAGCTTTTGTGGGTAGTTTTATGCTTATTTGGGGTAAATGTATTTTATTTAACTAATCTTACTTAATGAGATTTTATTGCCATTTCTGTATAATAATTTTATACACGTAGTAATTATAAAAAAATACGAAAAGAAGTTAATTAAAAGACAACGGTGAAAGGAAAAGAAGGAGGAAGTCATCGAACAAGGACCTAAATAGAAAATTCTCTTTATACGTTTATTGAAATTTTCTTTTAATAAATTGACCGTCTAGCGATTTGGTGGACCGATGATGGTAGTGGATTAACAAAGAAACTTTCATCATAAGCATCTTTCGCTTTGACTCATGCTGCACACTAATGATATGTAATACAAAAATAAGAAATAAGACAAATATTACTTTTGTATTACATCCGTATCATTTGCAACTGCAAGAAATCGGACGTTCCCAGTTCAATAATCAATAGTACTTTTTTCCGATTGTGATTGAAAATATGAGGAAACTAGCTACGTGGCTGGTTTCACCCGCGTAAATCCCACAGGAATATTTTTCGAGATAAAACTATCCTACGTGTTAATACAAGTTACCATCTATGTGTCTGCCAAATTTCATGAAAATCTGTTGTGCAGTTTTTGCGTGAAGGAGTAACATACAAACAAACATACAAACTTTCGCATTTATAATAATATATGTTTATTCATAGATATTCATAGATAGATGGATGTGCGTGAGACTTACGTATGCTTGAACCGGGTTCAAAACGGCAATGGCACTGCCTACTACGAAAAAAGGATGTCATAGCGACTGCCTATAAAATAAAAACTTCAAAGTATCTTAAAATGGGCACAGGAAAGTGGAGCTACATTAACTCATAGATGCTACAAGTCAGTATGGCTACGTATAGCATGCCCATTGCCCATAGGGTTGCTAACGTGAGCTATTATGTATTATTTTACCTTGCCTTACGCACTACATGCTTACATGCAGCGAAATTGAACCGGCGCGACCGGAGAGGCACCTCACGCTTACACGAGACCGGCGTAAATTGACAGCAGTGCTGTCGCCTTTTCTTGGCGGTGCGTAAGTAGCACATCTGTATAGCCTCTATGCGGATGTCTATGGGTGTCGGTTCCTCCTCCGACTCCAAATGCTTGTTTGCCCCTATACCATAAAAAAATTAATAAAAATGTACATATTTCTATAGTTTTCAAATACAACCGTATTGTTTACAAACCAGATGTATGCAGCTGCGGTAAATCGAACGCCAGTTCGCTCCTCGTTTTGGTCTGTGATTGAAAATATGAGCGAAAGCTTATTCATAGTGGACGTTTTTTTAATATCTACGAAATAGCTGCGCCGCTCGTGCGAAAGTTTGATTAATGAGCTGTTTATGTGGAGGCGTATTAAAAGGAATGGCGCGAAAAGCCTTGGGTATAATAAATATGTTTTTTTTTTAATCCACTTGCAAACAATGGGTGTATGAAATCACTTGCGAAAGTAGCGTTGGAATTAAATTTTTCGTATTTATGTGTAATGTTTTTTTATGTGTGCGCGAGATGGAAAGGGCAGACTTGGAGCTGTCGGTGATATATTCAAATGATGGTGTTTTTTTTGGAGTAGCGGCAAACGAGCAGTCGGAGCCATTTTCATGACTACCGACGCCCATACAGATCCGCATAGAGTTTAAATGTCTTAACACTAATACTAATATTACTCATTACAATAAAATTGCATAAACGGATGTAATTATTTTGATAAACATTTAATTAAAGCGCGATAAAATCCGTTAGTTTTATTGTTATGTTTCTAAACAAATTTGTGTAATGGTCCCTTTATGTTTGTACTTTATAAATTCTCCTTATGTACTGAATTAATTGTTGCATAGTTTCTTACTACATAGTGTTTTGTGGTAGGGACCTGGTGCTCTATCATAGATTTAAATAACACGTAATAATGTGGTCGATTTGATAACCCGTTATTTTATCCTACAATATTATATATTAGAAATTCTGACTGCAGAACCATCTGCCGAGCTGATTTGATAATCTAAGCCATTTTCTATTCCCCTATAAACATTCAAAAATTTGGTCAAAATCGGTCCAATCGTTTAGTAGAATTTCAGTGACATACACACGCACTTAAGCAATATGTATATAAACATAGAGAAGAAAGTATGCCCTTAAAGGATGCGTTTTCACTTTTGAGGGTTGGGCCTCTCAATATCAAATAGGTTACCGAAACATAAGTATCTACTCTTGATCGCCCACTAACAGCCTTCATTTGAAACGTACGCGAATCTTCCCGTTGAACATTTTTTTTTATTATTTGCACCATTATATAGTATTATTTAAACAGTATAAGGGGAGGAAACGAGCTGTCTGAGCCATTATCATGACTACCGATCATAGACATCCGTAGAATTTTCGTTGCCCTCCCTCCTCCCGAGAGGTGCACCCGGTCAACCCAATTCGGCTGCATGCATACCTCTGACTAAAAACCATTAGCAACGGTCACTGACCTCACAACACACAGACGACCGGTGAATTTCGAAGGGAGATAAAGCCCCCGACACACTGGCCCGTATAAATTAATGTATATTTTTATGTTTCCGGATTAGGTTTTGTCATTTACATTGGATTACTTTGTGGCTTTGTGTCACGATGTTATCGTTATTAGGGTCCCGTGTCTAATAAAAAAAAAGTTTGTGGTTTAGACCACACAGCTGAAGTAAAATATAATTATTTATTTTCATTATCGTAGTTACAATGACATAATATGTCCTATGATATTTATTTAAAAAAAAGTTTCACTTAAATCGAATTTGAATTTTGAATTTGAATGACAACTTCCATTGGCCTCGTCCGATGTGTGATTTTTGTAACGCTCTCGCCAACTTACTCCCCAAGTCCAACGTGTGTATAGAAGTTTTACTTCAAAAGGAACCCTTATAGTTCATTTCGTTGTTCGTTTCTATACCATATACACATATAGAGAACTTTTGGTAAAACTTGGCTTTCCAAAGTGATAAGACAAAATGATTTTATTTAATGCCTCCCTTTCTTGTCTTTGTTAATTTATAATTACACTACACTATCTATAGTCGAATTACAGTAGACCCATATATACTTACTTCGTTAGGCATATAAAATTAAATTTATAAAATCGTATTTATTACTATTGAATAATTTTAAAATATATTACATGATTATCTAAGCTTTCTATTAGTGAAATAATGGTTAATATCGGTCCTATTAGATACAAACAAAAAAAACTTTAAATCTTGATGTTAATAGTCCCACCACGGCTGGTGTAACCCAGCCGAAACGTCGGGCAAAGGTATATATTTTAGCCTTTAATTTTTACCGTGTTAAATCCTGCAAAGTAATTACAATATGTGTAACAAACACGAAAGTCTCAAACAAGTATTAGTATTGATTACAGGAAAGAGACATTACAAACTTATTTCACGTCTCGATTAGCAAAACGAAGAATTACACGATGGTGAAGGTGACAAGACATTCTCTCTATTTCGTCCACGTTGAACTCGAGGCTGCTGTGGCGTTCATACAAAGAGGCCTGACTACCGACGCCCTTAGACATCCACATAGAATTTATACAGAATCCCACCTACATGGACCACCGGCTACTTACAAACGTGACAGCACAGCTGTCAGTTTAGGCCGGTATCGTGTAAGCGAGCGGTACCTCCCCGGCCCGATGCGGCTACATGCATGCAGCTTGGCGTGTGTTACTGATAGACAACCGAAATAACTTGATGATAACAAATAGGATAACAGCTATAATATATTCAGCCGGTATGTAGGGTCGCTCAAATTCCTCTCGAGTTTGTGGACTCGCATTACTTGGGGTCGCATTTGTCTGTCTACCCTTATAAGTAGCCTGTCTAATACTACATTCTTTGAGGTAGGAATACGATTATTTTAGTCGAATAGTAAAATTTTATTCAACTTGACCTTTATGCAGATTAGGGGCCTTGGCTTTGAGCTAACTGCGAATGTTGACTCACAGGTGAAATTATTATTTTTTTTTTTTTGACAAAAGGTCTTATATGGAGGGAGGGGGGAAATTATTT
>LUGF01028373.1:146626-158298 GCA_001625245.1 Calycopis cecrops | reverse complement strand
TTCGCTGCCCTCCTTTTTCCTCCCACCTCCATGGGCCACCGGCTACTTATACAGCACACGAAACACGACAGCACAGCTGTCACTTTACGCCGGTCTCGTGTAAGCGAGAGGTACCTCCCCGGTCGTGCCGGTCCAATTCCTCAGCGTACCTCTTGTTAAAATATTATAATTTATATTACAAATTTACAACAACGGTATTGTTTTTGCTTCTTTGGTTATGTAAAGAAATACCCTTTTAGGAGGTATAGTAGCATAGTATTCATTCCTGAAATACCGACTAAAAACCAAAAATATTATTGCGATATTCGCATCTGGAAAAAATCAGGTAATTGCTTGTATTAAATCCCATGCCTTATAGAGGGGTTAAAACGTCCGATCCTCCGTCTGATTTCTCTCCAGTAGTTTCGTGTTAAGAAATAGGGGAATGCGCTTGTATTTGCGCACTTCTGCGCTATAACATGCACTGAAAATTAAAACACGTGAATTTCGAAAATGAAGAAAAATACCAATTAGTTTATACGTTTATTTAAAATTCGTATTTATAGAACCCGTTCATTCGAATATAGACGGTGTTTTTGGTTCGTTCAATATTTCGTACCATAGGATATATTTATAAAAAGACTATTAAAACATTTATGAAAACACGTCTACTTCAAATAATATACTCCTTTGGGTGGAAATAAAAATGGATCAACCGATGGTCGTTCGGTTTTTATTCAAGTTTTTTACGAACATTCATTGTATTGAGTTTTAGATTCGTACTGAAAATATATGTGAATGTATTCGACTCTTCATATTCTGGGTTGACGTAAATACCAACTGCTTAAAACAATGGTAGGTACTATTACGGTACTAACCTCTTTCATTCCAAATAAAAAAAAGTAAAAAAAGCAAATAGTGAAGTTATACGTTATATGTTTCTTGTAATTTCAAGCTTTAAATCTTTATTGATTTAAATAAAATTTGTATCGGATTATAATTAATCTATACATAAACAGTAAAATTTTAGTGTCTGTACATTGAATATATTTACGAAAAACTAATTGGGGGCGATTTTAAATAGTAACAGAACACTTTTCTATGATTTTTTTATTTTTTTGTTTGTCTGTTTGTCCGTTTGTTCGGGCTATTCTCTGAAACTACTGGACGGATTTTCATGAAACTTTACATTAACATAGCTTTCATATTAGAATAACATAATAAGTTAAAATTTTGAATAATTTTTGAAGTCCGAAATCCACGCGGGCGAAGCAGCGGGCGGAAGCTATCTATAATAAAAAAAACAATTATTATCCTTAAAGTTAATAGGTCATTATTTAATACGAGTAGCCACGAGGCACAGCTAGCCTTTTTATAACTAAATGTTATCTATTACTATTGTTGAACAAAGTATAATGGGTTTTTCAAATTAAATGCCAGCATTGCTTTAAGCCTACATTTATCGTTATCAATGAAGTTAATAAAATTTATTTTGGTTGACCATAATAGACCTTTAAAATCATATTTTTTTATTTTCTTAATATTAGCGTAGTAGGCTGAAAACCAAGTTCTGCTTTGCATTTCTTCAATAAAGTCATGTTTACTAAAGAATGTAATAAATATATCATTTTAGGTTTAGACACAAAAGGCATCCAGAATTATTTTTTTTTTTAACATGTAAGAATCATTATAGTCGTTCCTTCTAAACAGATATCAACGTTAAGTAGATATAATTTTATTTTGACCCAGAAAAAGCCTGAAAAGGAAAATAAGAAACATTATTCCTTAAAATTGTCGAGTCAAATTGGATATTTTGACGCCCACAAAGAGAATATTATGTTGGATCAGTGCCACGCTTGGCTTAGGGCGGCCATGTTAAAAGCTTCATTGTTAACCAGCATGTCGCCGTGTTAAATGCCAACCGGTCGCAGTGCATGCGTTACTGCACGACCCGCGCTGACTTACGGGTCACTCCCCGTCGGCTAAGTTTATAGTCATATTACCCTGAGCGTTACACCGCTTTATACTAGACATAATAGGATGTCTATATAAATTTAAAGAAGTTGTAGTAAAAAGATGTAAGTGAAAAAGATTTCATACACTCTCAAATCTCATTTGGAAAATATTAGTAGCAGCAAAGTCTTTAGATTACTACTCATGGCACAGATGTTTTCACTAATTTTTCCCCCACCTTCATAAATGCACGGGAGAAGTAAACTCGAAGTAAGTATGCTGTAAAATGTTAAGCTGCTACGTATGATGTCTCGCTCTCAAGAATTACAGAATAATTAATTAGTTATAAATAAACGTAACTGTTATAACATAAACAATTCTTACTCCACCTACGTATAGGAAAATCAATGTCGCTTCCATTTAACTCCCCCCAGGGGAAATACTAAGACTTGAAAAGTCACACAAACGCACATGTTACATGTCTTCCTTCTTTTTCGCACTACTTTTTTCATAAAGTGTTGTCACAGTCATGGTATTTTATGTAACAGCTATTTGCATAATCTCAGCGCGAACACGAAAAATAAACGAAATTTCATACTAATTATTGTACCAATGTTAGCTTTGACTCCACGAAATGAAATAAGGTCAGCGTATGGATTAAATTTTAAAAACAAACTTGCGTGTCCGGTCCAACTAATGAAATGAATTATTTTAATGAAGGGTCCTTAACCACTACTGGTTTTTTTATTCGCTGAAAGGGTGAGGCGTGGGAAAGACATTCTTATCAACTTGTCATAGGGTTCATTTTACTTGCACGCAATCATAACATTACGGTTTCCTTGTGTCAGCTTTTATAATTTCATATGGAGCATTAATAACTGTTATTAAGTGAAAAAATGCAGAGTGTATTTTGTTTTGCAATTACTGTTTTACATATTTATTGCACTGCTCAAATATCCTGCGAATCCTATTAATATTATAAATGAGAAAGTTTGTATGTTTGTTTTTTTGTTTGTTACTTCTTCACGCATAAACTGCTAAACAGATACCTACTCAAGAAATTGGGAACACATAAATAGTAACTTGGATTAACACATAGGATAGTTTTAATCTCAAAAAAAAAGTTCCTATGGGATGCCATGTGACGATTTTCCACTTGATCTAAATTTACGCGGGTGAAAAAATAAACATACTTTGTATCGGCTCATACAGCGAACGGCAACCTCGTACGGGGTGAATGACCCTAGCCAATCATAGTCGGCGATCAGCTGCGATACATCGTGCACGAAGTGAGAAAAAACTAAAAACTTCCTGTATCAAATTTATTGCTCCGATTGATCTGATTTTTGTTGTGTAGTCTGAAAATAATACACTAAATATGTGGTTTCATTTAATGCCTCTCGCTTGTATCAACCTTGTATAAGTCAACGCCATCTTTCTACTTTCAAAATATGTGATTATTACTGGAATTTATTTGATTTTATATATACCTACTTTATTATTGGAGCTCATAAACTATAAAAACTGCGATATATTAAGGGAGAAGAAATTGACAAGTACAATCGTGAGAAACAGCGATCTAGTGCAACGCTTTATTATGCTTATTTCGCGTAAGCCTCTTGTGGGACTTTCACTTCAAAATGTATTCTTAAGGAGTAAACTATTATGTAGCAGTCGGAGACATATTCATGACTACCGACGCCCATAGACATCCGCACAGAGGCTATACAGACGCGCTGCCCTTCTTTCTCTTCCCATCTCCATAGGTCACCGGCTACTTACATACCGCACGAAACGCGACAGCACAGCTGTCCTTTTACGCCGAATTCGTGTAAGCGAGAGGTACCTCCCCGGTCGTGCCGGCCTAATTCGGCTGCATGCAAGCATGCAGTGTGGCACTACCTCAGAGCGACAGATCTTAGAATGAGTTATTGGAATTCACGGGCAAAATATAAATTATATGAATTTTATTCTTGAAACCACGCCCAAAAAATTAAATATTCTTTAAATAACGTGTTTAAGAACGATACGATTTTTCTTACATAAAAATTATAGCAGAAATTCTAAATAAAATGTAAATTATGGTTAAAAATTAACTTAATAAAAGAGTATAATATAAGAGTAAATAATAGAGGTTAAAAATAAGAAGGTTTCATGGCAAGTTTTACACCGATTACGGCGGGCATTATCCGGAATACCCAAAGAATTCAATTACACTTACCATAAAAATACAGAAGAAACTCAGCCAACCCGCGTTGATCGAGCTTATGGGTCAGAATATTGAATTGGGTGTTGAAAAAACATTCTCGCAGAATGACCGGGGGATCCACTCTGGAGAAAATGTTAATGGGAATCCGGCAGCCATTGCAAAAACAAGGGAGACGTGTTTTTGTCGCCCTAATCTAGTTCGCGATGATAAAAAGAGCCGCAGTGTTCCAATGTCATTGTTTCTTTATCATAAACCGATTTTAGTGATCGAAACTTTGGGTGTTTTCTATTTTTATTGTGATGATAAGTGTCCGAGACTTTGGTGACAGCTGAAACCAATAGAAGCCATCATGATTACTATTTTTACGGTATTGGGGGTGCAACGGAGCCATTTTCGTGACTACCGGCACCCATAGACATCCGCATACAGGCTATACACGTGCAGGCAGCGCATCCTTTCTCCTCTCACCTCCATGGGCCACGGGCTACTTACACAGCACGAATCGCGACTGTGTCTTTAAGCCGGTTTCGTGTTAGCGAGAGGTAACTCCCCGGTCGTGCCGGCCCAAATCGGCGTGCAAGCATGCAGTGTGGCACTACTTTTTACTATAGATGTGTTGGTATAATTTTGACCGCTCCTGTGATTGATAATCACAAACTAAAAAAAGTGAGACGCTACGTCTTTCTTGATTTATCCAGGCTCAATACGAACTCTGAAATCTAAATAATAGGAGGAAATACTTAAACATGCTTGAAGTTTTATGCACGGACCATAATAGTAATAGTACACACAGTACACTGTAGCTTTGATGATGAGGAATGATGATGAAAGGATGAAAGGATGAGGAATTGGATGAGCTCGTGGCAAAGTGGCAATACAGCAGCGTTGAACAACCACGAACGAGTACTTATGCTTACATACCAGCTTTACAGTCCTTTTTTTTTTTTAGTCCACGTAGGACGTAAGTTTAAGGAGGAGAGATCAAAAATAAAACTGAAAATAGTCTAAGGGTTAATTATTATTATGAAATGTGAAATATGAATTGCATTGCTTAAGTAAAGGTTTCGTATATTCAGTTTATACATTTACCTCTCGACTTCAAATTAACCTACTTTACTGCCAACTTTTTGTAGTGACCTCACAGATATTTTTTATTCTAGGTCATAGGGAAACAGATTTATAAGTAGTTTATGTTTGTGTTCAACGGTAGTGGTGAATGAATAAACTGCTGTGTTACAAAACAGGCCGGGTACATTACGGCTGGCCGTCTTCAAAAACAGATATATCAATTATCAATAAATACAATCCGAATTAAACAGACACTTCATTTTTTTTTTTAATGGTACAAGGGACAAACGAGCAGTCGGAGCCATTCTCATGACTACAGACGCCCATAGACATCCGCATAGTGGCTATACAAATGCGCTGCCCTCCTTTCGCCTCCCACTTCCATGGGCCACCAGCTACACACCGCACGAAACACCATAGCACAGCTGTCAATTTACGACGGTCTGTTGTAAGCGAGAGGTACCTCTCCGGTCATGCCGGCCCAATTCGGCTGCATGCAAGCATGCAGTGTGGCACTACCTCTTACTAACTTGTTAAAACGATGATGTTTCTTTTTATATTAAGTAAGTCTGATTCTTTGTTCTTGGTAGAACAAACAAGCTACGAAACTTTGAAACTAATTTCTAAGACATTAATTTAAAAACTAATTTCAAGTATCAATGTAATATTGTAAGGAAGTAATGAAAGGTATAATTTATTTTCTAAGAAAATATGTTACCAAGTCAGTGCAATCCTTTTTTAATCTCAATGATTTTAAGTAGAATGATTAGAAGTAGTAAAATACAAAATGTTTTTTGATTGAAAATGACTAGAAAAAATTATTCTGCTATAAAATATTATTTTTATCATTTTTGACTGCAAATATATTGATGTCTTAAATTAAGGAGAATATTACTTATTACAATAGAATAACTTACTAACATCGCGCTTTATTTAGTTTTTTAACACGCCCTACATTCAGAACCATTACAGCCCTGGTCACGGGTGGACTAAGATGATAGATGTCCTTTTGTCACAACTTAATAAACTTGTTTTTGTAATCTAAACATATGATAAAACAGTAAATTCCATGTGTCTGTGAATTGAAACATTGAACATATTTTGAAAAACTAATCGGGGGCGATGTTAAAATAGTACCTATTAGAACACTTTAATGTTTTTTAATTTTTACGTCTGTCTGTTGATCCATTTGTCTGTTAATCTAGGCTAATCTTCGAAACTACTGGACGGACTCGGATGAAACAAACAAATAAAAAAATGTTATTTACTTTATTACATGTACCTACGCACTTTTTCAAAAAGATTATTTTTTTATTAATTATTACTTATAGATACTAAGCCTGGTCAACAACTATAATACTTTTTACTGCGGGAAAATCGCTCATTCCAACGGGAAATTCAGTAATTATACTTTACCCGATCTGAATATTTGAAAGACACTTTGATTATAATAGAACTACGCTACGCGAACGAAGTCGCCGGCACCAGCTAGTGTAAATATTTAATTTCAATTAAATTAATATTAACTTTACAATTTTGTCACCCTACCGCTTTAACTGCCCACGTGGGCTTGCGCACGAACACTATTACAGATAATTAAGTACCGAAGGTGATAACTTCAGCGGGCATAATAATCGTGGCGTATTAATTAAATTGACCATTATTTATGATTTCATATATCATTAATTATTATAAAATCTGCCCAATAAATATTCAATGAGAACATAATAAGAGAGTAATTTATATTATGACGTTTTAATTTCGGATATTCGATTTATCGTCCGACAATTTATTATAAGACCGATGCGTGCAACTTCGGATTTAACTCGATAAAATTATCATTATCAGCAGTCGCAACATGGACATGACCCATCGGAGGTGCCTCTCGTGTGTTGTGGCGTGAGAGAGGTCGTACCATGCAGCATTACAGCCGGATTTGACGGGTACGACAGGTGAGGTACTACTCGCTCATACCGCTGCAATATGAATGTGGTCTTTGGGAGGGGAAGTGGGAGGGAATCTACATAACAATTGTTCGGATGTCTATGGACATCGATGATTACCTAAAGGCGACTTATCGTTTGCTCCCTTACACTATAACAGTGAGAGGAGTTTGGCGCGGTTTGGTTCGGTAACCACTTGAAAGGGATGAAAGCATTCCTTATATTTTATAGATTTATTTATAGTGTTTAAACGGATTTTTGCTTGGCATATTTATTAATTGCTTATTATATTATTCATTAATTTCGGAAAGTCTGCGAATGCTACTGCGAGACCTCTTGTGTTGCGGATATCGTTGGGCATTGGTGAACGCACTATACTACTAAAACTTTCTTTTATTTATTATATTACCAAAGGCAAAGCAGCATTATGACCTACAATATCCTACAATGACCTACGATATCCGCATAGAGGTTATACTGTTGCTTAGCCCCTTTTCTTCTCACGCCTCGATAGGCCACCGACTACTTACACACGAAACGCGACAGCACACCTGTCACTCTACGCCAGTATCGTGTAAGCGAGTGCTAGGCCCCGGTCGTGCCGGCCCAATTCGGCTACATGCATGCACCGTGGTACTTCCTCTTACTAAACCTACTTATAGGTACTCCCATAATCCCATTTAGCCATAGTGCTGGATAATATTAACAAGGGCCCACCACTTACAAAAACGTATCTTTTTTCATATGCGTAAGTAATGTTTCAAACATTACCGTATAAGTAGCGCTCACGAAGTAACATTCAAAGCGGCAAATTTACAACACCTTTGGGGGTTTCAAATAGAATGGACTTTTTCAAGTTCCCAAAGTGATAAGAGTTAAAACACGGTTTGCCACTGAAAGTGTATGAAGCGGAACGAATGGCGAATTGTTTTAATAGCAGTAACTCTGTGTAATATTATAGAAGTTTTGAAGGTGTCATGTATTGTAGTCGATTTGTGCAACGGCCAGGGGCGTATCACTCAAAGGATCCACTAAAAATGGCAGTTATAAGAGGTACAAAAAATAATGATACGACCAGGCTGGCGCAGTGGTACAGGGCTCGAATAAGCGGAGCATGTTGCAACAGGATCGACTCCCTCCTTGATCATAGATGTTTATCTATGTATTTATATGTGTTTGTTTAGTAAAAAATCTTAAATATATAAAATTTCGTAAATTTATAAAACTTATTAAATATATTTCCGTTGTCGGGTACCCGTAACACAAGCCCTTACGGTACTTGCTACAGGGACAGGCTAACGTAGATAGAGATAGTAGAGTCTGATATGTCTATTATTATCATGCACAGATATTATTATCGTATTGTTCTCTCTCTCAGCTTACGCTGGTTTTCTACAACATTTACGGACCGAAATCAAGTAAATACAGCTTGTAGGGTGTATCTTCTATTTTGTCTTAGCATTTTCTTCAACTTGCAGGAACTTTCTCACGATTCTACAAGTGTTAAATATAGCGACTTTCTGAAGGCTTATGTAAATGGATTCGTCTAGATTCAATATTTTTTAACTATGGAGTAGGTTATTAGGGATGACACCTGTTGTGGAAAGAACTATGGGAGTTACGTAAACCTTTTCTTATTTCCAGATTCCAATAACTCCTTCTTTCAGTTCTGAATACTTGTTTATATTTTCATAAATATTGTTTTTTGCAGATAATGGGTGTTGGGTACTGATATATCTATTAGGTAATTTATTTTCTTAATTATTACTATTATTATTCTTCTTATTAATCAATCCTATTCATTTTAACGCAGATCGACGGTTTGACTTTCTCAAAACGACGAGACCACAACCGGATTTCTATGTGCAGAGTATTTTTACGGTACATCGTACCATAGTCGCTGGAAGAATAATCGGCTAGAGCTAACATAATAGGTAATATAAGATTTCGATTGAGATTGGATCTCATTAACCAGGTGTAATATAATTGAATTATTTTTGCACAAGCTAATACCTACTTGTCTCATTTTCGGAATTTCGCAAGATGTAAAGCCTCCACAGATTTCTACTTAGTCATGCCTACATAATTCTACTGCACAGCAGTAACTATATACATATTCATAATTATACCGGAACTACTACTCTGGCTTTTACGATACCGGCTTAAGTGACAGTTGTGCTGTCGCGTTTCGTGCGTTGTTTAAATAGCCAGTGGCCCACGGAGGAGGAAGGAGTAAGGTTCGCGACGCATCTGTATATCCTCTCTGCAGATGCTATGGGCATCGAAAGTCACTAAAATGGCTTTGATCGCTAGTTTGTCCCCTTTAACTATAAAAAATACATCTTGCAGGAGCTTTCCAAACGTTATTTTCCAGCGTATTTAGCGCTGAATGCGATGCTATTCTATCCGCTGTTTTCATCAATCAAGCTACTTATACAGTATAAAGAGTTTTTCCACTATCGGTTGATTAATGGCGGCCACGCCTTGCTGCGCTTTACGACTGCTGAGACCTAATTAATGATTGTTTGTTCCGAATGCAAAGAAATTTGCGCGAGGAAAACAAATTATTGTACATATTTTTCTGACGTCCTTTTCGATCAGCAGGGGAATGTGAAAATAGACTGTGACGCTATGATATTTCTTTTAATCATATCATTTCCTTGGGATATTCTTGTTCCACTTCTAGAATTTGTACAGCAGCTAGTCGTCAGATAGGATTTTTTACACATAATATGCTGTTTCCAGTTACTTTGTCATCCCAATATTTGCTATGATTTTAAAGTTGCGTCTAACTAGAAAATACCTTCGCATAAATTTAAAATGTTATCTTTATTATTATACTCGAAGAGATTACAGACTTTACTAACGTAATTTAATTACAATATAGACGCCAAGATCATTCTAAAATATTTATACATTAAATATAAAAACAAGAAGTCTTAAAAAACGTCATAAAACAAAACACACCTTTATAACTTTTGAGCCGTTTAATGTCCAATACAAAACCGTGGCACGGAGCACTTGCGAACATCTGCCGCGCGGCGACTGCGGACTGAAACAGGAGCAATTACAGACCGGGGGACATCTGGGAGCGTCTTATATGCAATAAACTTAAACGACTTAGATGTAAGAAACGCGTGAGGTGCTAATGGGTTTGTTGAAATTATTTTACACACGTCTCTATAGTGATGCGAAACTAGTTTTATTTATCGATAGTTCTTCTAGATATAATAATTTATAGAGAAACTGTTTAAATGATTTTTCCCTTGGTTTATTTACTTGTTTAACGTACGCTGATACGTACGTGACATGTTAGGTAAATAAGCCGCGGTGAAAAAACTAGACCGATATTATAGGAGCGGAAAGTAGCTCCCCGGTCGTACCGTTCCAATTCGGCTTACATTGCAGCAATTACACAAGCTGTCATTAAAATAATTATTATATTAATATTATATTAAGCCCCATATTATGTGTCTCATTGTTGGGCAAATGCCTCCCTCCTTTTCATTTTTCTCTGTTCGGAGCTTCATCTGGCCATCTCCTTTTTGGTCAATTTAAAAGCATTATAACCATTGAAAATAAAAAGACAGAGAGCTAGCAAGTCAGGCATATCCCCCAGGATACCGAACCCGACTTGCTAATTTTGAAAATACTGAGCTGTAACTCAAACAAGTCAAACCTTCATCGATCCAAATATCCGATCCTCTGGCCTTACCGAGAATCGTCGAGTCTCGAATCTTAATCATTTTCGTCGTTAGGAGCATTCGGAATAGTGCTATTTGATTAGGCAGCAGAAATTGAAATCCAACATCGGGTTAAAGCAAAATTTTGCATTCATCATCACGATGTACCTAAATACCTAAGTTAACGAAATTTTAGACCGTTGTATTTAATCTCACATCAAAGTATGTAGTTTATTAGACATATAAGTTACAAGCAAGACCCATTTATCGAAGGCCGACTTTGTAGCTGTGTATCTGTTTTTCACATTTCTATAGTAAATGAAAGTACACTTTTTAATAGATTAGAAGTCAAATATTTTTTTCCTTAAAAAAACATGCAACAAGATCACTGCTGTTACAGGTGAAAACTTAAAACTAACTTAAATAAATGTAACACAGGAAAGCATAGCTATCCTACTCATGTTTGCACTCACTTTGATGTCCTATGTATGTTACAATGTAGTGAATCCTCAATATTTTTACCAGCCTATTTCTTTTTATGGTACACCGTTCAAACGAGCAGTCGGAGCCATTTTCATGACTTCCGATACCAATAGACATCCGCATAAGGCTATATAACTGCGCCGCCCTCCATTCTCCTCCCACCTCCATTTGCTGGTAAAGAAAAAACTCTACTTAAAAAAATATTTCAGTATCTTGTCGCTATATGAATTACCTATAGACTTATGAATCTATATATCTTGATGTTTTTTATAGTATGCTTTACCCCCCCCTCCCCCTCCGCAATTAGCCATCGGCTACTTACACATCGCACGGAACGTGACATTTAAAACACCT
>LUGF01028373.1:114986-135008 GCA_001625245.1 Calycopis cecrops | reverse complement strand
TGCGTAGCAACGCACGCGGGGTACAGCTAGTTATGAAATAAATGTGACCGGGCTTATGTCGCTTACGTCTGCTACTTTTCCTTATACGTACACTTCAGTCGCATATTCGAGAAAAAGCTCACAGTAAGTGGCAGTGCCGCGCTGAATTGAAACCTAATTGAGCCAGCAAGGCCGTGATGGTACCTCTCGCTTACAAGATACCGGCGTAAAGTGACGTATTTTCATTCTCTATGAGGATGTGTATCATCGGCGTCGGTAGTCAAAAAAATGGACCCAACTGCTCTTTTACCTTATAATACATGGAGTAAAACGTTTTATGCTCATTTCTATTTTTTATTTCTTGTGTTCAATTTAATATTTCAAGGTATGACAAATAAACAAACAAACATTGATGTTTTATATAATATAATATTATTATGTTATAGTCAAACCTCAAAGCTTCGTCACTCCGAGGTTTGACTATTTAAACCAGGAGTTTAGGGCACACTAAATTGGATATTCGAGCGCTGAAACTTAATTTTGTAAAATCGGGATTACACAGACCAGACGCTGTTATATTCGACATGTCTATATCGTTTGCATTTCTATGGTGACGTGTGAGAGGTCTTTAAATAATAAGGGCGGCACGTACTCGTAATAATCATCATGATTAATAAGTCGTGTTACACTTAATGGAAATTCTACCTATTATTTATAGTCCTAGATAATTCGAATACATTATATTATTATGCTGATGTTGATTTCAGTGAGTATATTAGTTTGCGAGCATATTAAATAGGGAGAACATATTATGTTAGGTGAGATGGCATGACGTGTCTAATATGTAACAATTGTAGCAGCATCGACGTTCGATTGAGTCTCTAGTCGATTCTAGGATCGGCAAAGTCCGAATAACAATATTTTAGTATCGACATTTCGTTAAAACATATACAAGGTTGATACAAGCGAGAGGCATTAAATTTAACCGCATATTTAGTGTATCATTTCCAGGCCACACCACAAAAATCAGATCAATTGGAGCTATAGTTTAGCCACAGGAATTTCTTAAAGTCTTTTCTCACTTCGTACACGCTGTATCGCAGCTAATCACCGACTATGGCCGGCCGGGGACATTCACCCCGCGCTCGCTGTAGTCGCCCGGTACAAAGAGTGATAAAAATTTTTCGCTATTTAACTTGTTTGAAAAAAGTAGTTTCGTATACTTGTCGTAAACTTTTTTTTTAATAGTTTCTAATTAACTGTAGGCGCTTATAGTAGATGTGGTTTAATTTAATGCCTCTCGCTCTTATCAACCCTTTATATTAAGTGGCCCATGGAGGAGAGATGAGCAAAAGGGCAACGCATCTGTATAGTCTTTATGCGGATGTCTATGGGCGTGAGTAATCATGAAGGCTCCGCCATCTCGTTTTCTACCTTATACTATAACATTTTTATTACCTATATTTTACATTAAATAAACTTTTCTTACACTTCCAGCTGCTATTAGAACATACCGAACAACACTTCTTCCATTTATTATCAAATACGTCTCAGCTCTCAGTAATTTGACTACAGCGTACATCCAGCGTATCAAAGAAGCTCAAAGCCCGTCAGAAACATGCTCACGTCGCGTCTAATCAAAGAGAGCAGACTCGTACTAATGGCATTCCCAGCATCTGATTTGCAAGCTACGAATGCACTAGTGCCTCTGTATGAAACTCTGACGTTATCATTAGAATAATAAATGTTGCCGTCAACATACTCACAATTTGTTTTAATCGTTTTCTTTTATTTGTTTTATAACATACTAACTGTGTCCCACAGTTTCACCTGCGTAAATTTCAATCCCGTGGAAAATCATCCAATGGCCTCCCATGTGATCATTTTTTGGGGATAAAAATTCTACGTATTAGTCCAAGTTGCCCTCTAAATGTGTGCTAAATTTCAAGAAAATTGGTTAAGCGTGAAGGAGTAACAGACAAACAAACAAACAAATATACAAACTTTCACATTTATAATATTAAGTAGGATTAATAGGACTAGGACTGGGACTAGAACTTGGACGGAGAAAGCGAGAAGTCGCCTCTTAGAGTTTTTATCCCGCAAAAGTTTTTATGTGATTGATGAAATTTACGCGCGTGAAACCGCGAAGTGCAGCTAGTAAATAAATATATCGACTTAGTCATCGCGTGAAAACACAACGTATCTTACAACTATGAGGACATGTGCTCCGGAGTTGGCACCGGTCTTAACGCGTCTTTTCCGTTACTCTTACTCTGGTGGCATTCTCCCGAGCTCTTGGAAGACGGCTTTAGTGCACCCGATCCCAAAAAAAGGTGAAGGCTCCGATCCATCCAACTACCGACCTATTGCGATAACCCCCCTTGATTTCCAAAATTATGGAATCCATAATCAACTGCCAGCTTCTGCGATACTTAGAAGATCACCGAATAATTAGCGACCGCCAGTATGGTTTTCGCCTTGGACGTTCAGCCGGTGATCTTCTAATTTACTTATCGCATCGTTGGGCCGAGGCAGTTGAAACCCACGGGGGAGGCATTGGCGGTTAGTTTGGATATAGCAAAGGACTTTGATCGGGTATGGCACAGAGCGCTCCTTTCAAAGCTTTCCTCATACGGACGTCCTCGGAAATTATGCGATTAGATCACCAGTTTTTTGACAGGTCGCAGCATCAAAGTCGTTGTCGACGGTGCATGCTCCAATCTTCAACCTGTCAATGCTGGTGTTCCCCAAGGCTGTATTCTCTCTCCTACGCTGTTTCTCCTGCATATAAATGACATGCTGCAAACTAGCGGCCTTCATTGTTATGCGGATGACAGCACCGGACATGCTTTATATACTGGCCGCTCCAATATTTCCCGGGAATATGTCACCGAGTATCGGAACAAACTTCTGTCTTAATTCGAGGCTTTATTGTCCAAAGCCTCGAAATGGGGCCGACTAAATTAATCCGCTTTAACCCCCAGAAGACACAAGTTTGCGCGTTTACCGCAAAAAAGTCACCCTTTGTCGTATCTCCTCCCTTTGAAAACACTCCCCTGAAGGCCACTGCTAGCATCGGAATACTAGGAGTCAACATATCGAGCAACGTTCAGTTCCGCGGTCATTTGGAATCAAAGGCTACTCAGTAGGGCTAAGCAGTACTTCACACCAGCCCACCGACTGCAACTCTACAAGACGCAGATCCGCCCGCATATGGAGTACTGCTCCCACCTTTGGGCAGGGGCCCCGAAATATCAGCTAGATCCATTTGACCGTATTCAACGTAGAGCGACTCGAATCGTTGATGACCCTGTTATTTCCGGGCAGCTCGATCCTTTGGCCCTACGGAGAGATGTCAGTTTCCTCTGCATCTTTTACCGAATTTTCAATAGGGAGTGTTCCGATGAATTGTTCGGCTTAATACCAGCAGCTGAGTTCCATCATAGGACATCGCGACAGAACTCAAAGTTCCATGCCCACCATCTCGATATTAATAAATGTAGTACTGAGCGGTATAAACGCCATTTTTTACCGCGTACAACAGTACTATGGAACCAGCTGCCTTCCTCGGTATTTCCGATCCGATACGACTTAGGGACCTTCAAGAAAAAAGCATTCCTCTTCCTTAAAGGCCATCAACGCGTCCGCAAGACATTTAGTTTTGCGGATGTCTATGGGCGGCGGTAGTCACTAACTACCTGCTCGTTTGCCCCCTATACCATAAAAAAAACTAATACATAATATATTATATTACACTGTTTAGACCTTTGTCCACCATGCGTATAACTTTTTCATGCAGCTCAGCTCAGCTGATGACATAATGAAGACAAACATGGCGCTGGGGGTATTTAAACTTATCAATAAACCCGAGGTCTAGTGACGAGATCTAGTGTTACCAATTCACTAATGCTCTTGTTCGCCATTAACATTTTAGGACACTCTCCTAAATCATTCCACATCTATTCAGAAGGACTTTGGTGAGAAACCAAGGTTGCTAGCCCGGCCGTGCTATGTGGTGTGATACATACTAAACAATTGAAACATGCGATGGCCAAGCCGGTGTGTTTATATAAGACGTAAAACATTTTTAATATTGATATAATAATTACTTACGCAATATCTTAAGACAGAAGTCCCTCTAGCAGAGACATAATATTTGGTATATTATGGATCTCACAACGTTTTACGGTAGAAAAGCTAAGCCGCGAGACTTGGTTTTTTACAGAATGTTTTTGATGGGTCTATTTATGAGAAAAAAGGGGAAACAAATTGATCCTCTTTATGTAGATAAACAATTGGGAGTGGCTGGCATAACTCACGTTTTGCTTGTATTTGAGTGGGTAAGATTGTAATGCATAGAAGATAAAAAGATAAAAATATTTTTTTATGGTATAGGGGGGCGCACGAGCTGTCGCAGCTATTTTTATGACTACTGACGCCCATAGACATCCGCATAGAGGCTATACAGATGCGCTGCCTTCCCTTATTCTCCCACCTTCATGGGCCACCACTGATGGTGCCTCTTTACTAGCTGCGGTTTCCATGCACTCCCTTGCACAAAAGCGACACGTGACAATGAGTCATGTTTTCGTGCGAGGAGCCGGCGTTCTTCGATTTATAAGACGTTACCGCATCGAAGTAAAACTGACTGACTTTTTTGACTGACAGTATTCTCTCAAAGTTACATTATTAAACGAGTATGGGAGGATATAACTAGTTGAGCCAGGTTTACTTAAGTATTTTAAGCCCACTTGGATTCCAGGGAGTACCGTATAAAATACGATTTATGCATACGAGGATTAACGCCAAACATACCGTTTTTTCTCCTGACGTTTCGACCAGGTTGCACCGACTGTGGTGACACAGGATGACTGTCAGTCATATAGTCAGTCATAAATTAAATAATCATGCAACGCGAAAGTTTAAAAGTATTAATACCGTATAAAAAGCCACGAGAATGGAAAGCAGAGATTTTCTTTTCCACTATCGGTTGACAGATGGCTTTCGATTCGGGTTGACTAGCGTCCAATTATTCCATCAAGAGGACGCGATACTTATGCGTCTTTTCCTCTGATATATCTCTGCCATTCAGGGCTTCTAGAAAGAACGCAGAAAGAGAGAATAAGAAATTAGAAATTAGCGTTACTGTATTCTATAGAATAAAGTCTAAAGTATCTCTATAGAGATAATTGTCGTCCAATCTGAAAAATCTATACGTTAAGTGGGCATAATACTGAAATCGCGAGACAAAAATACAAAACATTTAGATTCACACGAGAAAAGGTCGTCCACGGAATACGCTGAGATCTGATATGCCTAAGCCTTAACTTTGAATAATATAAAAAGTAACATGTGAACGGGTGGGTTGTTTCTTTGTAAAGGCCGCGTCGTATAAATCTTTTGACTTCGCTCCGAACGAGGGTTGAGCGTGTTAGATTTATTTTTTAACATTCATACTCAAGACGTTTAAATAAGAAATGAGATCCTGTTTGGACGGTGGATAAGAGTTTTTAGTCCCGTGGGTATGTATTAATACTTGAGTATGAGCGTTGACAAGTTTTATATTTCCGATTTCATTTCATCATTATGATTATCGTTTACCCAGAGTCATGGTATACTCCTCGTAAAAGGTGACAATGCGACATTTCAGCTGTTGTGAGACAGCACAATCCGGGAAGTACTTTCTCAAAAATAACATAATTGGGGAGAGATGTGTAGAAAGGCAAGGCGTCTCCGTAACCTTATTAACCTTATAGATATAGTTATCCTTAGAAATACTCCGTATCCTATCCTTAGAAATACTAGTAATCCGGCTGGCTGTAGGACTTATAACCCAGTACCCCCCTACAAAATCAACTCCAGCTAATAGTAAATTGGGGACACTGGGCTGCGTAGGTAAAAGTTGGTTGTTCATTTGGTACCCTTTTCTCGTTTAATGATCAAAAGAGACTTGTTTTCCTGTTTCCATATTGATGACTCGATAAGAAGAGCTTTCTGCTACATATGTTCTTATAACTGAGTTGGTCTCCGTTTTTCAAAGTAGTAGTTAAGTTTATTTTAGTAAATATTCATATTTTGATAATATCGAATTACTTTTAATGTTCTCAAAATCCGTCTTCGTATAAGGAGCCAAACGGAATATTTCCTTACTATTTGCTTTTTAATGGAATAAAGGGTTAAACAAGCAGAAGCAGCATTTGGTCACTACCAATGTCCATAATCATTTACTTAACTTTTTTTTAAATGTGCTTCCCTCCTCTACAATATGCCACATGATCTTTATAAACCTACGTACATGTTGTTTTACGATGGTATCATGTAAGCGAGGGGTAGCTTTCCAGTCATGCCATCGCAATATGCCCGCAATACTGAAGACTAGCCATCTAATTACGGCTACAATGCATAAGACAAGCCGTCTCAATACGACTGCAATACCAAAGACAAGTCTTCTAAATACGGCTACAATGCATAAGACAAGCCGTCTCAATACGACTGCAATACCGAAGTCAAGCCTTCTACATACGATCACAATACAAAAGACAAGCCGTCTCAATACGAATGCAATACCAAAGACAAGTCTTCTAAATACGGCTACAATGCATAAGGCAAGTCGTCTCAATACGACTGCAATACCGAAGTCAAGCCTTCTACATACGGCCACAATACAAAAGACAAGCCCTCTCAATACGACTGCAATACCAATGACAAGTCTTCTAAATACGGCTACAATGCATAAGGCAAGCCGTCTCAACACGACTGCAATACCGAAGACAAGCCTTCTATAAAATACGGCCACAATGCATAAGACAAGCCGTCTCAATATCACTGCAATACCGGAAACAAGCCTTCTAAATAAGGCCACAATGCATAAGACAAGCTGTCTCAATATGACAACAATGCGGAAGACAAGCCTTCTAAATACGGCTACAATAGATATTAAGAAAAACCATCTCAATACGACTGCAATACGGAAGAAAAACCTTGTAAAATACGGCTACAATGCATAAGACAAGTCTACTCAATTCGACTGCAATATGGAAGACAAGCCTTATAAATACGGCTACAATACATAAGACAAGCCGTCTCAATACAACTGCAATAAGGAAGACAAGCCTTCTAAATACGGCTGCAATGCAGAAGAGAAAATGTCCTAATACGCCTGCAATACGGCTGCAATGCTAATCCTACTCTAAAACTAAAGGCTTTAAAAGTCAAACCAGCTGTTCACTTATTCATACCAGACTATTATAACATTTATGTAAACTATAAGGAATTGTAAACGATGCTAGTTATTTTGTAGGTATTCATAATATTTGTATTCCATTTAAAGTAAGCCTCGGGATAGCAGCCGCAAAAATTCTTGCCAAGCTTGCGGAGATCCTTTTACATGAGGTCGCATTCTTTGTTTGTCCATATAACGAGCATATAATATTATAAAATTCTCGCTGCAATGTAATACTTTTATTCGGATAGAGTTGGGTCATATTATTATACCAAATAACTATCGGTAGTTAGGTAGGTTTAGAATTTCAAGAGAATCTCTCAAGCAAAGGGAAGACTCTAGTTTCAACATTCCAGTGTCGGACGAGCCTTTTAAAAACAGCACGAGATATGTTAAGAACAAAATATGTGATAGGGTAAAATTTTTAGAACAGTTATCTGACTATAACCTTAAAGTACTGAAATCAATACGGTTTTCTCAGTTGCTTTACTTGACCATCATAACCACAATTATTTCCCGTTGTCAGTCCGCTGTAGGATGTTCTCTATGACTGTAATTTGTAAGATAAGAATTTATGAGATACATAAGCCACTCGTCTTCAACCTTTTTTATATCGCAGCGGAAGATATTTAGGAGCCCTGGTGGCCCCTAGACCTATATCGGACTCGACACTCAGTGCAATAACTCTAAGCCTCTGCGGGTACATTCCTAGACATACAAGCAACAGGATCCCACCAGCGACAGGCTGGCCTTGGTGAAAGGCCATATTTCTCCTTAGAGACTATCCGGCTGCCTTTGAAGAGCCCCTATTACGCCGTTGGAATCGTGCAATAGGGTCAGGTTTCATTCCTGACCCCTGGCCCCAGTACTTCAAAGAAGCACGTCACTAATGTGACCCGCTAGTTGTTTTATTCCACATCGCCATCTGCTAATTCAGAGAGACGGGTGGAAGATCCTTCAGCTGAACTGCTCTTACTCTGGCCACTCCCCTCAAGCCTGCCCGGTAGGGGTAGCTGTCCGGTACAGCCTCGGTAATCACAGAAAGAGAGAGAACTGACAGTAATAAAAGCTTATTACCTTAACAAAATAAATTATTAATTATAAGGAAATAGATAAATAAAGTGCGTAATAAGAATTAATTTATTTACTAAGTTTGTGTAGAAAGTTTAGTAGTTATGTTCGTTAGGGAACGCGAGCAACTGTCACTATAATAAGGGCACAACTTTAATATATCGTGTACGGTGTCACGTATTTAATATATTTATTATTAATAATATATCAGAGGAATATAAGAAAATATCTACGGCGTAGGGTTGTCAACACCTTACCATGCCTAGAGTGGATTGCAATGTTATGATGTTATGTTGAACATATCGCTTTAGGTTCTGTACTTGAGAAATAAAAAGGTAACCTTTAAGTAACATTTTCTTGACAATTTGTCTGTCTATTCGTATGACCATCTGTCTGTAATTTTGTCAACGATACCAAAAGGGACACCCGTTACACCCGTTATACACCGTTATACCCGTTGACATGTGTACATCATGAAATTTTTCAATAATTCAAGATTCAATAAGGTACGAGGCGTGACTCCAAAGTGAGATGGACCAGACTTTTAAATTCTATAGAGCAAACAAACAGTTCATGACTTCTGAAATGTGCAAATATTAATGCAGTTAATAAATAATTTCAAACACAATATTGCATCACTGGTTTTTCTATAACCTATCAATCATCGAAAACTTTTGTACTTCACAAATAAAAACATTCTATATTTTTATAACATAAATATTGAATTTAACATTACACAGGTTTCGATTTCTCATCAAGATATTTTTTTGTTAATTAAAATTAGTTGCCTACTGCTAATCATATATTATTAAACGGAAAACTGCCCCACATAAAAAAATTCTTCTGTATATTGGCGTCAGTAAAACGAATATTCTAATTATAGACGCCATCAACATCATCCTGTAAAAAATCCGTCTCGGAATTCAGTTTTTGTACCGTAAAAAGTTGTGAGATCTATGTAATACCAAGACGGTTAATTTATTTAGTCCCTACGGTACATTAAATCTTAAGTTGTTACATGAGTTATATTATCATATCAATCAAATAGATATATAGACATGGACAGATTAAAAAACATGCAATAACATCCCCATTATTCAAATGTGTTTCTTCTACCGTGAGCACCTTCTGAGTACCTTCTGAAGCCGCCCTTGCTTGGGGCCGATTCATTAAAACTTACTTTATACAATTTCGTATGAAAGGATTCTGAACTGTTTCGCTAGGAGGTCAAAAGCCTTTGAGCTTTTAAAGGTCGATTTGACAGATAACAACCTTAATTCGAGTTCTAAACACGCATGTGAAATGGTTAGGATTAAATGACTTTATCGAGTTTCGTGACGTATTTACCCGACTGTGTCAGAAGAACTAAGAACTATGTTGAAATACGTATGTATGTATGTAAGAGGTAGTGCTATGCTAAGTATGTGTATGCGCATGCAGGTTGCCGAATTGGGCCGGCACGACTGGGGAGGTACCTCTCGCTTATACGAAACCGTCGTAAAGTGTTAACTATGCTGTCGCGTGTGTAAGTAGCCGGTGGCCCATAGAAGGATGAGAAAGGAGGGCAGCGCACCTGTGTAGCCTCTATGTGGATGTCAATGGGCGTCGGAAGTCATGAAAATGGCTCCGAACGTTCGTTTGTCCCCATATATCATTAAAAAAAAGTATAGGTTAACGCGTAGTCGAAGTTTTTGGGTACTACCGACACCCATAAATACCATGAGAGCTTCTGAAGACGCGTTGCTCCTTTGGCCGTCCTCTTAATAGGCCACCGAAAACTAACACCGCACAACAGGCAACAGCATAGTTACTTTACAGCGATAACATGTGAATGAGCTTTACCGGGTCGTGCATGTGCCTTTTGCATAACATGCATATCACTATATAGTATATAGTAAAGCCGCATTCCGCCGTCTGTGTGTCCGTATTATTAAATCTTTAAAATTATTATGCAACAAAATTTGTTGCAGTTTTTTTATTAGGTAGAATGTTTCAAGAAGAAAGTTATTTTTGAAGTCCGAAGTTGAAGCGAGCGAAGCTGCAGGCGGAAGATAGTTAATAATACTAATGTCGTCCTAGCCTATTTAGGCTACGACGGCCGTCTCTATAGAGACGAGCCTTCTGCGCAGGACCTATTATAGTGCATAAGTGTGTGTTCCCGCCACACGGGACGTTCTCAGCACACCCCTAGAGGTGGGGGGCATGAATACAGTTAGTCAACGGCTGGCCACCGTTCGACCGGCGCGTGCACACATCATACATCTCCTGCGCAGGGAAACTATCGTAATATAAGTGCATCTGCCCTATTGCTGTGCTCAATTTATAAACTAACAATACAAACTATATAAGTGCTTGTGCAAGTGTTCCGCTCAAAACTTTCCGCTTATCTACGTGCAGCGTGTCCGCGGGTGTAATTCAGCACAAAAGGTGAGTCCGTCAGTTTTCCCATCCCAGATCCTAACCCATATCACCCCATTCCAGCCCATCGAGCGACGGTCGCAACGAGGCGTCGTCAGTGTGCGTACAGACACAAATGAACTTTCTATTCTCTCACTCTCATATTCCGATGGGACGGCAGTCAGAAATGACCGGACGGAAATCAGGCGCAGGATCGATCGCTTAACGTGCTCTCCGAGACATGGGAATGTAACACTGACTGAACTGTTATTAGAAATTGAAAAATCCTAATGACAATTTTTGGTCCGACCCGAGATTCAAACCCAGGACCTCATGTCTGTGGTTGAACACGCTTACCACTAGACCAAGAGGCCGTCATGCATATTACGTGTATAATAAATGTCATGTGTCTTGAACTATTTTAGATCATCGCATTTATTTCTCACTCGATTATCTTCAAGCAATATGTCGCAATAATGGTTGCATGAAAGATTGATAATATATAGATAATATCGCTTTAAAGCAATAAGATCGCCAAATTGTAAATCTTAAATTTTCCAGCATGTAAACAATTTTATTTGTCTGTGCAATAAAGCTATTATTTGCTTAATATTATTTACGAATATAATTCGTATAATTCTATTGTTAGTTTTTCAAATAAATACTATTTGTAACAATATCCAATTTTCTATGAAATATTGTAACCTTGAATGTGTACTCCAACGAAAATATTTGATACAAGATAACCATTAACAGACCAATAGCAATTACTTTAGGGGTGGGACCAGACGGAGCGTTTATCGTATGTAATTTATATTTGACATTCGCGTAAAGAAGGCATTGAGGTAATGTGCCTTATATTAGTACTTTCATTTACTTTTACTACCTAGCTAGATAGAAGAACGAACTAGGACATATACTATACTTAATATTATATGACTTTAGGAATAAACATTTTGTTGTATGACTTCCACAAATTTATTACTTAGGTACCTAGTAAAGTGTAAAAACATATTTAGTTCTTTCCAAGCGATATTATTAATTAATTAATTTATTTATTTATTTATTAAATCCACAGCTCTATTACATCAATAATAATTAATATCGAAAATTATACCCGAACTTAAGCCATTACGGATTTACATTTTTGAAGCAAAAACTTTTAGCTTTTCGACATCAACAGAAACCAAAAAAAGAAAGAGAAACAGTGACGTGCAGTATCAACTACCAACGGAGACGTGTGTGACGTGTGTGCATGCGTGCGTGCGTGCGTGCGTGCGTGCGTGTGTGTGTGTAACAGTGTGTCTACTTATGTATTACTATTTCGTTCGGTGTTTAAGTAGCCCATGGAAATGGGAGGAGAAAGGAGGGCAGCATGTCTGTGTAGCCTCTATGCGGATGTCGATGGGCGTCGGTAGTCATGAAAATGGCTTAGACTGTTCGTTAACCCCCCTATACCATAAAAAACCTTTCCATATGCAGCAATAATAAAATCTCTCACAGTTAGTTTATCCTATTTTCATCAAAGAAAAAAATCCACCGATAAAATAACATCACAAGCAAAACAAATTCGGCAACGCATTTACTGTTAACATTACGGAGAGCTTCAGCCTTTCCGCTGGCGCGAGGGAAATCTTCTAAAGATACCCTTCCCCTGTGAATATAGTAATAACGTGATCTGAGCCTTTTAGCTAACTAAAATCCCTGTAATAGACACTAGAATAATACCTTACTCTCAATTTTTTATGGCCATATTGGGAGTGCTATATTCTTTTACACTTTTAAATTGTATGTATTCTTTTCGTGGAATCGGCAAATATTTTTGCTGAATTGTGCATAAAAAATTAAAGCGGACAGTTTCTATGAAAAGTTATGGATAAAATAGTTGCCATAGAATTACATAGGCACCTATTTGAAATATGACAACAGGGGCCTTCTTCGAATATAATGTACAGCAGATCAACAAACTCAGCCAGAGCACACGTCCTATGACATTAGACAATAGTCAGCCCTATACAAAACTTGTGGTATCTGGTATATCGATCCATTATCGACTCAGACCTATTGAAAGCTTATTAAAAGTAGTCATAAAAAAAACCTATGTTCGACTAGCTGGTGCCTGCGACTGCGTTCGCGTAGCGTAGTAATATTGTAACCAAAGTGATTTATTATTGTTTGCTTGCAGTGTGCCGAAATTCCGATTTCCCGCAGAAATGAAAGAATTGTTTTTGATGTTGACAAGGCTTAGTATCTATTACAAAAAGTTTCATTCCAATCCATTCAGCAGTTTCGGAGATTAACCCGGACAAACAGACAAACGGACAAACAGACAAACAAAAAAAAATAAAATCATTTTTAAGTGTTTTAATGCTATTCTAACATCGGGCCCAGTTAGTTTTTCGTAAATATATTCAATTTTACTGTTTCATTATAATATTTATTGTATAGATTTCTGACACTACGTCTTTAATGCTTGTTTTAACGCAGAGACTACACCTAAAGTATAATAAAAATAAGAGTTTTTTATTGCATAGAGCTAGTATCCAGTTGTAATGTCTAAGCAAGCGGATATTGATATCCACAAACATCCGTACTAACTGGAGATCTCTTTTCTGTATTCACCTTATTTATTCATCGGGTCACCTGGACTAGCTAGCCATCTATATCTAGCCATCACTTCGCATCGATGTTATTCCAAATTTTCCCCGTTGCAATGTCAACCCGTTCATGCCAGCCCGGTTTAGCTCAATATCGACCTCATCATTCCTTAATAACTACAAGGTACAATATCCAGCAGCGAAGGCACTGTAGAAACTATAAAAGCGTTAATCAACGCGGTCCGCGCCAATAAGGCTGTGTATAACTCAGGGAATCTAATTTGGCTCGACCATCCGCCCGGCAAGGGTTAAACGTGTTATAGAAGGTGTTAATACTGCAGGTAAAGTTTATTGCGTTAGGGTTAACATTGTCAAGTCTCCGCTTTAACCCTTAAGCTAATAATGGTAACAAATGTGTCAAACCAATTGTCATTTATTAAGTTTTTACCCTACTGCGCGAGAGGGTTTTGTTTTTGGAGAGTGTATATTCATCACGATCTCGTTGTAGTGGCAAGCAAATTGAAATTAAAATCGTGACTTCTTGGGTACAAGTCCTAGGTCAGACTAAAAACATTTTCAATGTTTTCAATTTATAGTAGATATATAATGAGTTATCGGAGCGTTTTGATGATTGAATAAATTGTTATTCAAATGCGTCGTGTTCCAAAGCTCCTCATAGCCCGTATAACTTAAAGTCAAAAATGTTTAACTTAAAATAAAAAAACAAACCATACAACAGATTTTGTTTTTGTTTTTTTACGCTCATGCAACTCACTTTTCTTCATTTTGCTTCAGCTAGATGTAACCAATTTTTATTTAAATATTACCGCCAGTGTTCGTAGCAATTTAGTAAATTTTTATTTTAATTAACTTATTTTTTTCTTTTTCTCCTCTTTCCTTTTCTAACATCCACGATTGGAGCTCTCAAATTGAGACCACAGACGATATTTTAATAAACCCAAGCCGCCATTAATATACACACTTTCTTTCGTTTGTAGCTGCGCACACACTTTTGCCCCACAACCACATGTCAGTGCAGTTGCCTCTAAAGAGATGGCCCTGTAGCCAAACTACGGAAAGAGAATCGATCACCTCGTTTGCTTATATAGCTAACAAAGACACTTATGATGATACTTCGTCATCTACGGTCTTAACATACCTAAATGCTTTTAAATTTGGCAGCAATGTGCTTAAAACCTTATTAATGACAAATCAAAACGACCGCAGTGACAAAGAACATTTTGTGTAAGTGAAATCGGCAGAGCACTTTCTGGTGAGCAATTTCAGTCCTATATCGTTATATAATAAGATACATTTTAGGTTATGTTTTCTCTTGGTCGTATAGGGGCACAAAAACAGATCGTCAACTAATTAACTCGCTTCAATAGCGTCTATATTTGCCATAAATGCGGGTACAACGACAAAGACATTTTGGATGCAATTTAGAGATGATGGGGGGTTTCAGCTTGTGTATTTAATAGATCTAAATAAAAGGTATTTTTATGCTATTTGAAAATGAAAATGAAAAAGTTTTTATTCAAAATAGTATCACAGAAATTACTTTTTGAACGTCAACAATTACATCTATCACGATATTGTAACTGCTTGCCCAATGCAACAGGAATATATTTTCTTGTCTTTTATTTCCAATGGGGCGATAGTGAACCACAACTAAAGATAATTCAGGAGCAGGATCGACAGGTCAATGTGCTCTTGGAGGAAAAGGGTGTAACACCACCAACCTCCTTATTCTGGACCGTTATTCGAAGTTAAACAATCTCAATACCAATTTATGGTCAGAACCGAGACTAGAACCTAGGGCCAGTCGTCTGTGGTTGAAATGCAGACCATAACGCAGTCTAATATAAAGCAGTAACTAGGTCGAACTTTCTGTCATGTTTCGTGTGTTTGTGACAGTGCAGGGTAACCCCAGCGGGGATTCATATTAAGCGAGTGTCAATGCGTTTACATTTCGTATATTCAAGCGTATGTAGGTATGTAGAGTATTTAGTAATCTTGGTAGTGTCTCACTGCATGCTTATGTGCAGCCGAATTCAGCCGGCCGAATTGGTAATACATTTTCTTGAAAAAAGAAATTATACCTTTCATTACTTCCTTATAATATTTACATTGATTATTACATTCTTGAAATTACTTTTAAATTAATGTCTTAAAAATTAGTTTGAAAGTTTCGTAGCCTGTTTGTTCTACCAAGAACAAAGAATCAGATTTAATTAATATGAACAGTAACATCATCATTGTAACAAGTGTTAAGAGGTTATAACAAGTTAGTAAGGGGGCCGGGGAGGTACCTTTCGCTTACACGAGACCGGCGTAAAGAGACAGCTGTGCTGTCGCGTTTCCTGCGGTGTGTAAGCAGCCCGTTACCCATGGAGGTGGGAGGAAAAAGGAGGGCAGCGCATCTATATAGCCTCTGTGTGGATGTCTAAGGGTGTCGGTAGTTCTAAAAATGTCACCGGTTGTTCGTTTGCCCCCTATACAATAAAAAAAGATGTCGATGTTCATTTACTATCAGGTAATCTAAATGTTTATTTACCTCTTGTATAATATTAATCAACGGCGTTTTGAATCTCTATTGTCAATAGGTACCTACTATAATATTTACGAATCATATTTTATATTAGTATAGAACTTTAATAATTGTGATATGCGCCATTCGGTTCTTTCTTATTTAATAACTAGAGAATCAGAGTGAATAATATTTTTGTGGTTAGGTATTTTTGAACTACTTATAATTATAAAATATACAACAACAACATTATATTCAGCTAAGATCAGGATATAAACTATTTTTATGAGGTGTGCATTGTATTACGACTTCATTATGTACTTCAACACTTTGACTTTTTATGTTCGCCAGAAAATTTCCTCGGATATTTACAACGCCCAACTCCCACGAACTACATATCCGAGGAACATTCTCTCTTATACTGCAGAACGTCCTACGACAAATCGATCGGAATATTTTATTATGTTTGTGTTGAATGAAATTCAACATCATATTGACACAATTCATAGGTATCCTACTAATATTATAAATGTGAAAGTTTGTAAGGATGCTTGTTACTCTTTCACACAACAACTACTGAACGGATTTTCATGACACTTTACAATAATATACCTTTCATATCAGAATAACATAATAAGTTAAAATTTATAGGATTTTTTTATAATCCGAAATTCACGCGGGCGAAGCCGCCGGCGGAAGCTAGTATTTCTATATTTCTAGCGGACGTCCGCAACTTCCTTTACGTGAATCCGTATTTTTGTAGCAGTCGGTTAAAAAGTAGTCTAAGCCTTCCTCGCTAAATGGACTATTTTTTTTTAATCGAATTTGCCATAAATTAGCGCGTTCAAACAAACAAAAATAAACTCTTCAGCTTTATACCATTAGTATAAATCTATTGTGATATCGGAACATTTTTATATAGTATAGGGGGTCAAACGAGCAGTCGGAGTCATTTTCATGACAACCGACGCCCATAAACATCTGCATAGATGTTATACAGGATTGCGCTCCTTCTTTATACCTATAGGCCACATAAATATTATATTGTTTTCAGAATAAATAAACGAGCCATGGCGAAGACGAACGTTTCCTTTCACTGTGTTCAAATGCAGTTTAAGTATTGGCTAGCGACTATGTTAATTCAACCAACTATATCCCCTCTAATGTCTACGAAAGCTGTATCTCTCATGCGGAAAATTCAAACATTCAAGAAAATATAGGTAGGAAGTCTAAAGGGCGTCACAGACTACGCAAATGCGGTAAGATCTGTATCTGCGCAGATATCTGTCCATATCGCTATCTATACTAAACTCAAGGAGCACTAACACAACGTAGATCAGATTTATTTTACCGTCAAGCACTTGTCAGCACCGAAACAACATATTGAATGACGATTTTATACGTAGTTAAAAATCTTATCTGTGAAGATCATGTTCTACGTGTATTAGCAAATCTGTCCTTATTCTTATTTTTATTATCCGAGTATCTGCTTAGACCCCGTCCAGATTGAGCGAATCACGCGCGAAGTTACGCGCGTAAGCATTCGCCGCGTTGTCGAGGTACTAGAGCTGCATACGACGCGTCCAGGTGCGGCGTAGCGTTCGCCATTACACGCGTGATTCGCTTGTGACTCGCGAGACTCTCGACTCGCGGCATATTCGCCGCGTGTCGAGATACTCGGGCGCCCTTGGAGCGTCCAGAACCAAAGAGCATATAAAAGACAGAACTACGCGCGTGTTCGCGGCGAATGCACGTATTTTAATAGGAATGCAGCGCGAAATATTCGTTTTAATTATATTAATAAATAATTAGGATTTTTTAAAGTTGTTCTTGATTTAATACACATGATGTCTAATTTTTTTTTTCCTATCCTACTGATATATCGATATTTTTAAATAAAAATATCAATATCGATATTAATATTATCCAAAATATCGTTACAATATACATATATCGATAGTTTATTGCAATTTTATAAAATTTTATTGCAATTCCGACATTTCTAGTCACTCCCTCCAAGCGTGGTTTTGCGCGTGATTCGTTGTATCTGGACGCAGCACAAAAAGTTACGCGCGTAACCTTACGAGCGTGATTCGCTCAATCTGGACGGGGTCTTAGTGTGTGACTGAATTATTTTCACGTTATACGATACTTCACGCGCTCCGGTGCCGGCCGCGTTTGACTTTAATATAATTACTATGGACAACGACAAATCAGCTACAATAAGAACAAAGTAACGTCACACCAGTCCCATGCCAGTCACATGTGACTAACCGTAAATATTTGTCTTGCCTTCTGTTGGCGATAATACAATCAGCCTCTAAAACTGTCTACTGATCAGCACAATAAAGTAACACTTGGATAAAGATAGCATCTAAGAACAATGATCAAAAACAACAGACAGTCGTTTAGTGATTCCAACTCAAGCGTCTTGAATAATTTAGGTCTCTTAAGGCACTTCAAGTTGATCTCGATTGTAACTCAAGTATACTAGTAAAGCCTGTATTTTCCCTTCACCTATTTGATTGCTTAAAATAATAGCTTGTCTAATAAACGAAAAGTTAATAGTAGGTAGGTACTAGTGGACCCGCGAAAATCGATATTCGATCTGAGTGAAACTTTTTTGTAATTAAAAACTAAATATCAAATGACATGTTATGACATTGTAACTAAGGTAAACAATTTATACATTGAGTTAGTATGTACTACGTAGTACCTAGTAACAACTCACTGCAATTTATGCAGGATTTTCTACTTTTGCAATTGACATAGAAACTACATCAATAATAAGGTTTATTTTATATATCAATGTGTTAAATGGTTAAACTATAAGTGTACCAAATTTCATACTCCTCTGTCGCGGCCGCGCAATTTTCTTAAAAATGTTCGTAAAGTTTTTGCTTCACGTATTATTAAATAGGTTAGAGTGATGACGTTTATGCACTCAAGATGTGTCAAGAAAACATGTTATAAATCATCATAAATTCTGATTGTTTGAATGTTTATGGGCGTAAGTCTTTTGTCAGAAAACTAACCTATGTCAATGAAATAACTATAACCAATTCTAAAGTACAGGACAGCTGTCACTTTAAGCCAGTTTCGTGTAAGCGAGAGGGGAGGTGGCCGGGGAGGTACCCCGGTCGTGCCGAGCGTGGCACTACCTCTTACTAATTTAATTTACCTAAATCATTATAAACTTAAGACCTAAAGCCTTGAAGCGCCAACTTCGCTTGGAAATATTAACTTAGGACTTATTTTATTATGGACAAGACAAGTTCTGAAATACTTATTTCTACGTGTTACAATTTTTAGGGTTCCGTAGCCAAACGGCTAAAAACGGAACCCTTATAGATTTGTGTCATGTTTGTCTGTCCGTCCGTAGGTCTGTCCTTCCGTATGTCACAGCTTAGCATTTTTTTCCGAAACTATAGGGCCTAAGTAATTAAAACTTTGTAAGTTGATGTATTTTGTAAACCGCTATTCGAATATTGAATAAAAAAAATAAAGGGGTACTCCATATATAGAACTGAATGTAATATAAAATCATTCAGCCTGTATATGAGGGGCGTCTATGAATAGGTCTTTAAAATAACATAAGGCTTCCAAAGCGTGTAACAAGTGTTTTTATTTATGACATAAGCAAAAACACTTGTTACACGTTGGGCGCCAAATGTTGCATATACATTAGGTTCCTTATTATATATAGAGAGATAATTAAAGTTATTTATATTTGGACCTGTTAAATCAATATTTTAATATTAGGATTGTTGAAGTAAGGTTATGTGAAGTTATCGACCCATTACCGCCGACTTAGCGTAAGCGACAAAAACCAAATTTTACAGGAGAAGGTTTTTTTTGATTATTTATACTAATAATAGTGCAATCGATTTGAAATTTACTATATAGCCATATTTATTTATGATTTAAATTATAATAACAAAAAAATAAAATAAAAATGGGGCTTTAAGGGTTTTTTGGCGCTTACAATACTTTTGCTGTCACCAAAGACAGATACAATGACTAGATGGAGGCGTTTGAGATAAATTATGCACCAATAAAATTAGTAAATTTTAAATATTCCCGAAGAGTTTTTTTTTTAAATGTTTAATGTCTTATAATTAATTTATTATTTAACATTGAAATATAATTATAATTATAGCGACTTATAATTACATATTACAAGAAACCCAATTTGACGTTGATCCGATCATCAAAGCGGCGAC
>LUGF01028373.1:94129-114396 GCA_001625245.1 Calycopis cecrops | reverse complement strand
GGAGTAAAATCGATAAAAAATAATCGGCTACACATCCCATCAAATTGTCACTTTAAATCGATTACCAATTTTAATGATAGGTATTATTTGTTTAGCTGCAACACTAACTTATTGAACTCCGATTTGATATTTCCGAATACCGCCATTTTATTTTATAAACAAACAATCAATATTATGTTTTATTTTGTGTTCATTTTAATACCCGGGTTTTTCACACATATTTAAATTTTCAAAATGATGAAAAAAAATAAAAAAATAATTATAATATTACTTCTATTTTGATGCAAGAGAAAAATCCATACCATCAGCTGGCATTCTCCTTTGTAAGTTGATGTATTCTGTAAACCGCTATTCGAATATTGAATAAAAAAAAATAAAGGGGGCACTCCATATATAGAACTGAATGTAATATAAAATCATTCAGCCTGTCTATGAGGGGCGTCTATGAATAGGTCTTTAAAATAACATAAGGCTTCCAAAGCGGAAAAATGATTGCCCCCCCCTCCCTCTAACTTTTAAAATAAGTGAGTGAGAAATATATTAAATACCTATATATGCTGTAGATCTCAATAGAAACTTTCAACAAAATTTATTTGAGCGAGATATCATTATATATTTTTAAGATATAATAACATTTTCATTGTTTATACAAACGCCAAACCAAGTTATTTTTATAGATAATGTTACTTAACTTCATGCACGAGTTCGACTCGCACTTCGCCGGTGTTTTTTTTTTCTTCGTTTTAAAAAAGGACAGACGTCCTTACGAGTTTATGGAAACTGCAAACTTTCGCCTTGACTCGTTTACTCAGCCGACATTTAGAGTTATTAGAACCTCAGAGCTACCGAGATCAAGGCAAAGGTGACAGGTGTATTACATAATAACTGTAAAAGTTTATTAAATAACAAGATATTTCATTGTTATTTCAATATAATAATTAGTCTTTATTGTTTTATATAAAACAGGCTTGCGGTTTCATCCTCGTAAAATTTATCTCTATTATAATAATAAGGAACCTTTTCGATTGCCTATATGTGGCTGGAAAATTTCTCGAAAGAATAGCAATTTGAATTGAAATCGTGTGATACGTGATCAAATAACCAGACAAAGAGATAAGACCTCAATTTTAAAAACTTACTTACTGCTCCGATCATGTTCTTTTACTAACTAGTTTCTTTTCTAGTGCAGTCAGCACTAGTCAGATATGACCTTGGCGAGCCTTTGTGTTTTCTGATGCGCTTTGCTGTTGGAGAGGAGCTCCATGCTCCACGTGGAGGGGCTGGAGAGGCCAGGCACCGGCGGGTTCGCGGATGAGTGCTAAAGAGCGCCCGTGTTTCAGCCGTGCGGTGCGAGGAGGAAACACAGCTGCTGTTTGGCGTAATCCAACTGCTTCCTCGGGCGGCTAGGAACCATTGAGGATACCCACTATAAAAAAAGTAAATATCCCGATTTCAGGTTAGGTTCAAGGTTAGGTTTTTGTATTTATTTCAATTGTTTGACTTTTCTCTGATATCTCATTTATTCAAATAGTTCGTAAGTATTATGCCAAATTAGTATGTGACTGTAATAAGTATTCAAGAGAGCAGTTTTTTAACTGTATTTTAACGTCAGAAGTGCATTGAATCATTTTCAAAATTGATTTTTGATTTAAAAAATATTCTTATTGTTTCACTTTCTACATCTATCAGTTAGTAAGCTCTCATTGTAGCTAATTCGGCTTTGCTTGGCCTAAAAATGTATCAGTTACCAAACTTAAGTACCTACCTAGAAACACCCAGTCTAAAACAAATACTTATTTAATAAAATATGAATGTAAATAGGTACAAAAATGACAAAAAAAAATCTTAAAAAGAAAATAGAGGGTCAGCGATTATTTTTGGTCAACTTTTATTTTGTAAATGGTTACCCGAACACACCCACTTAGTTTGTCGGACCCACTACCAAACACTCTGTACATATTCAACAGAGTAATTTTTTTCTCCCACCTCCATGGGCCACCGGCTACTTACACACCGCACGAAACGCGACAGCACAGCTGTCACTTTGCGCCGGTCTCATGCAAGCGAGAGGTCCCACCCCGGTCGTGGTAGCATGCACTACCTCTTACTTACCAACTAATATAAAAAATGCAAAAGATTATTATTCTTCACACAAAAATCAGATTTGATTGAAATATCACATATCAAATTAAATTTGATAAAATGGCCACTAAATTCCTGCACCGACATGATAAATCCGTCCACACCCAAATGGCTTGAAAACTTACAGATTGATGGAGACAAGATTTCACGAGATCCATTTATCCGTATTTATACTTATACAAAGACTAAACTATTCCCAGAGATGAATACATTCTCTAATCCATTACAGAGATAATATCCCATACAGCTTTTGGAATTGCCGAAACAATGAGTGGAGCCTGCATCTAATAATGGGCATTATATTCACCAAACTAATCAAGACGAGTAAATTGAATTTAATTTTGCAGACGCTTGTCCTGTGCGGCCCAGTGTCAGGCGGTCCATGTAGATTAGGAGCTGGTATTATGTGTTCAGTGGATTAACATATAAGAGGTTTTAGGAGGAAACTTCATATAATAAACGTCTAACATTTAAGCTAAGACTTGTTAAATTGTGAACAATTCTTGCTCATTTATAATGGTATAAACTATAAATAATTTAATTTATTAATATATGGATTAATCAAATCACGTTAGCCTGTCTGTGTAATCACTTAAGTCTAGTCCCTTTTTTTTTTGGTAACGCAGGGGAATACCTACACGTACGCTATCCTGGAGCCCGGGTGGCTCAACCGGTGGTGTCGGGCTCGGCAACTGGGTTTCCACTACCGACTAAGCCCCTGCGGGTACCTTCAGCTTCTATAATTGGAGGGTTCGAGATCTGCATGCAACAGGATTCCTCCAGCGACTTGGAGGTTGGACTTGGGACTTGGACTTGGGGTCTACCCGGCTGCCTCTGAACAGTCCCTACTTCGACGTGGAACCGTGCAATGGGGTCAGGTTCTCATCTTGACCCTTGACCCCAGTACTTCAAAAGAGCACGCCACTGGTATCCATATCGGACCAGCCACTCGTTCTAATCCACGCCGTCCTCTGCTGATTAAAAGGGACGGGTGGAGAACCTCGAGCTGATCTTAGTCTGACCTCTTCCCTCAAGCGTCCGATACGGGTTATGCCAGACAGTACTACTATCCCGCATATTCTTGAGCATCACAGAAGCACGCAAGCCACCCTACTACGATAAGGTGGCAGCATCTACGGAGCTGAAGTTACACTACCTTAAGGATTTGTTTTAGATGTCCCAGTCATAATTATATAGGCGACATATTATATGACATGTGCTAATGACCTGTGAGGGTTTTGTGCATGTTTTTGGAACAACATGCGCGGTACACACACTTACGTTACGAATCAACTTGCTTGTATATACTTAAATAGTTCTGAAAGTAATACTTTTAACGCATAAAGATTTAACATGTAAGAGAAGTTATTATTGCTCACAGCAGTGGTGCATCTCACTTGTAATGCCGGACACAAGTGACGCTGTGTTTTTACATATCGCCTTTCTTACAGATTGCAAAAGTCTGTTAGCCAGTTGGAAAATGAGGCGGATGGGGCCACGAGTCATAGTAACGTTTATTCAAATATTTATAGTAAACAAGGCTCAAAAAGGGTAGAATAGCTTGCAAGCCCTTTGGCCTTTCAAGTTTGACTCTACGCCATAAAAAAAAATCTCGATTTTAAAATATTGCAAAATTTTACTTCATTTGTCCAGCATTAAATTAGAAATTTCAAATTAATTTTATACTTATTTTTTATTTCGACCTTGTATTAGCCGTAATCGAAATGTCGGGAAGAAATAATTTCCTGGCTTATAGAGTATAAGCATAGGTTGCCTATTAACGCAAGCAGAACATTAACCACAAGTAAATACTAATGTCGGTTAATCATAATTAGCGCATTAAATTGATTCGACCAGTAGAGCAGAAACTTGATTTGATTGTCTAAGTGAGACGCAGCCACTCGTGAAGATACGGGCTTCACCTTATTGTTATCTATATCATGAATATATAAAGAAAATAAATCAATATTAATTCTTAATATATAAACAAACACACATACTTAATTTAATGTTGATCTAAGGAAACTAAAAAAACTGATCCCTAAAAATGTAATGATTTCTAGTGGAAGGCGTTTTAGTGAAAAGTGACGTTCGAGTCTGTGCGTGTTTCAGATGATTTTAGTCCCTAATCTTTTTCTTACCACGTATATATCGTTTCATAAGAAGTGAACTACAAAAACTTGAAAAATGGAGATAGTACGTATATAAGTCGTAAAGGCGTAATAAAATAATAGGTAAGTATTAATTGCAAATTAACAAAAAATTGGTAGATACAATACACGACAAGCTTCCTAGAAATTACTGACAACGAAATGATATACATATATTGGTATTTATCGTTAGAAAAATACCTACACACATTCACACCATCGTCATCATCATCACACCTGCAGCTGGAGGACGTCCACTGCTGGGCCTCCCCCAAAGAGCGCCATAGGTTACGGTCACAACCTACTTGTACTCATATTATATAAAATACATAATTTTTGAAGCGTCCGGTTTTCTTTTCTTATACATTAATTATTATCCTTTACTAGGTAAAAATATTGACTACCTATTTAACCTGAAATGGTTTATGTAGCCAAAAAATAACTATTAAATATTTTAGACAAGTTATTGGAAAAAAATTGAATAAATATTATGGTTTCCTGATCAACAATACTAGTCGGAAACCTTAAAATGATCGGTGTCAGCTACCCGCTAGTTAAGTATCCAATTCAACTCAGGTCTCTTGAAAAACTCAAAATTCCTTTTTAAATTTATTTATTAAATAACAATATTTTATTATTTTGAAGTCTATTGAAACATTCGTTGATAATAAATAACCTTTTTACAAAGCAAATGCCTTTATTAATTATCTTGAAACATTTTATGCATAGACTTAATAAAAAGTATTTATTAAGTCTATGATTTTATGTATCTATTTTATCCACAGCAATGATTTCGTGTGGCAAACAATGTTGAAGTAAGAAATAACATTATAATTTTTGGTCACTCAAAAAAAATTTTATTAAAATAAAATACATTTGGTAAGTAAAGCAATTTATGTTCTTACTGTAAATCTTTTACTAAGACAAATCTAGGGTCGACATAGGTTATGTTTTATTTTAATTTCATAAATTGTTTTTAGACGCCCAATGAAACGTATAGAGGTCAGCTAGTCAGCTTTTATTTTCATTGGTATACAATATAATAAAATATTCAAATTTCCAAACCAAATTCATGAAAATGTAAACATATTGTGAAGCAGAATATAAATATTGTTGAAGAAGAGACTACAAGAGTGTAGCTCGGAGTATTTCTCATTATTGTAGGCTCTTGTAAACAGTCGTGCAACCAAATGCAGCTTCAAACAGACGTGGGGACCGTGACACGTGTAATGAGTCAAGGACCGTGTGGTCCAAATATAGAACTTACGCGATCTTTATTTGTTTTACATGAATATTCATGTCTTAGTAATTACCCTGCATGCATGTAGCCGGCTTGAACCGTCACGACCGGGGAGATACCTCCCTCCCTTCTCTATTCCGAGCATGTGATGGTAAGCTGATGCCTTAAGATAACTAGCAATGTTTAAATTTACTAAGAAATTAAGGTCAAATTATAAGATAAAAAAGTATAAATAAACAAGATTTATGCTCCTCGTATGAGTCTAAATAGGACAAAACGTATGACTAAAAAGTAGCATACGTTTTGTGTTTTGGTCATGGTAGTTTTTTATGCCAATTCAATAATGAGTATTACTTTTTTTTATTAAGACGCGACAGACTCAATCGGATCAAATGAATGCTTATTCACCTGTAATAAAAACGCCGCTGCTCTTTATCTACAGTGGAGTGACTGGCGGTATTTTTTAAGTACAACATACTGTATTAACACGACGCTTAGATTTGCTATATATGGTAAAATTTATAGAACTGTGTGTTAAAATCTAAAATTTCCTCTCAGGTCCTAGTACATTATACTAATAATTTACATAAATGCTATTGTATGTATGTTTTCTGTACGTTCAAGCCACAAATAACTCTTCTGGAATAACGAAATACTTTTTATCAATAAAACCTTAATAAATTGCCAATTGGATAGATTTTACTCTGGTATGACAGAAAGACCAGTTATAGAGACAGCTAGTTATATTATATACTACTTATTAGAAAAATCAAACTTCTTCGGCGAGTGTCTTAAACCACACGTAAAATAAACTAGCAAACCAAACGTGTACCCTTAATGAACGCACCTGTATTTGTTGGTATCGTTTATAATTAAACAAAACATGGTTTCCATGGATATTAATACCTACCTTATTATAAATATAAATTTATATCATTATTCTGATCTACATTTTGCTACATTTGGTGTGTTCGTTATAATTATTAGTCCTTGGTAGCTCATAATCAGTCCACAAAAGCGATATCGTCAACATTAAATTTAAAGAAAAAATGGATTTTTCACGCTTAATTATGCGATGGCGAATTACATTGACTTACTTTGCTAGGCTTACATTTTTTTTTTTTTTTATAGCATAGGAGGCAAACGAGCAGTTAGGTCACCTGATGTAAAGTGAACACCAACGCCCACAGACATCCGTAACACCAAAGGTCTAACAGATGCGTTGCCGACCTTTGAGGAAAGAATAAGCTCTTTTCTTGAAGATCCCTAGGTCGTATCGGTCCGGAAATACCGAGGGGGGCAGCTGATTCCATATTGAAATGATGCGTGGGCTGAAATTGCGCTTATAGCGCACAGTAGTAGACTTCGGAGTATGGTGACGGTGGAATTTGGAATTTCGGCGCGAAGTCCTATAATAGAATTCAGCTGCAGGTATTAAATTTGTATTTTAGTGCTGTAGTAGGTCATTTAAGTAGAATCTTTTAAGTCAAAGGCATACCACGCTGCATTGCAGTGGAATTGGGCCAGCACGAACGGGAGGACATTGCTCACACAAAACAACCGCAAAGTGCCAACTGGTTGTGCTAACGCAAACACAGCGGCAAACCGCAAAGCGCAACAACATGCTTTGTGGGGATTGTGAATATACGCTAAGTACGTCCATTTACTTTTAATGGAGTATCCCTCATTCGTATGATAACGCAGTGAAGTGAAAGCTACGCTGTCCGGCTTTCTTACGGTCGGTGTCCGATGCCTCATAGGAGAGGGGGGGGAGACCTGTGTAATTGTTTGTTGTTAGACATCAAAATATTCCAACTGCCCGTTTGTCTCCTTGTGCAATGAAAGCCTGACATCGCACGTCTTCTGACCTTATAGTCTGCATAAAAATCACGCGAACTGGAGGTAAATATAAAATCATAAATTTAAAAAATGGAATGGAAATGATTATTATAATGTTACTACTACGATATTTTGACGGAGGTTTAATAATATAATATTCTGATATATCAGAATATATTATTAGGGGCCCCTACAAGTCCCATGCGACATTTACTTTAGACCCTCAAGACACAAACATACATCAAATTACTGGGGGAAGCGTCTGATCCTCTGACGGACCGGACACGAGGCATTAAGCATTAAATTAAATTATCACTATACGAAATATACAACGTAACTTACTAACATAAACAGCACTTTTGTACATCTTCCTTACGGGAGTGTTCCAAGTTAATGTTATAATTATTATATTATAAAATATGATAAGTACCTATTATTAATTCCATTTTCCAACAAACGTGAGAATATTTGTTCCATAATCACAGGCCCGATGTTCCAAAAAGATCGTTGTAGAACAAGCTGCCACGTCTACAGGTACTCTCAAACTAATGTGACTTAAGATTCTTCCAGAATAGAGCCTATGGTTACTCGAATGCAAATTGTGGACTTTGCGGATGTCTATTGACGCCTGCCACCTACTTATTTATTCCTTGGCCTTAGAAATAACGCGGACTTTCAAAAATCACACCCTCCTGCTGACCCAGACCCTGACATAAACAGATGGCTTTTGTCCAAATATGGTTCTAGGGTGTAGAGTTCCCGATGACAAAGTTTTAATCGACCGTCAGTCCATCTCTTAAATGTTAACAGCTTCACCTTGAGTGGACAAGAACCCCGTTCAGCAGTTGACGAATAAGAGTAAGCTGAATTGTGTGCCCTTACCCATGTCCATAAGTTAAGAGAATAATATTTTTAACCACTTATTCCCACCCCTGCTAGTCCTGTGACACCAGGGTCCTGTATCATAGGGTCGTTGTGATTGTCAGCGGCAACCACAACCATAATTATTATGATCTCATGGAGCCTGATAGAAAAGCTAAACTAAAACTTTCTTAGGGCCTGCAACGAATTTATTCAGAAGAAAACAGGAGGAGTAGGAGAATCATAATTATAATGTGTAAATTTGCCATAAGAATCTTTTGTCCAACAATAAATCGTACTTCGCAACACATCGTTAAGCGAAACAGCCGTTCCCGTTCGGCAAGCTCCTGCTGGCACCGATAACGTTAGTGGACAAGTTTCGGTGTTGTTTTTCCGCAATTATTACGACTTCTTAAATCATGTTTGTGTTCGTTATAGAAATAATATGCCGCAGTTTATTTGTTTTCGATATTTATCCTGTCGAATCTTTGGCATTCTTTTGTCCTCATTATTTTATTATTATAGGTACTGTATACATGTATACAAGTATCGTACATCACCAACAATCATAGTTCTCATCATGACCATGAAGGACCTCCGTAAAGGTTGTAGAATTATTCAAAATAGTGGACCCGCGAAGATCGATATTCGATCTAACTTTTTTTGTAAATAAAAACTAAATATCATATTACTTAATATTATGACATGGTAACTAAGGTAAACAATTTATGTAGAATTTTCAACATTTGCAAAAAACTCATCGAAACTTCATCAATAATTTTGTGTATCTTATATATCAATGTGTGAAATGCATGGTAGTGTGTGTAAAGTTTTATTTATTAAATTAAAGTACTTTATAAACGTTATTATTAAAATATATTATCATTCTGCACTTCTCCCACACGTAATCTGTAAGTGTACCAAATTTCATGCTCCTCCGTCCGCGCAATTTTCGTAAAAATGTGCCTAAAGTTTTTGCTTCACGTATTTATATATACCTAGATTATTTTGTTAAAAAGGTTAGCGTTTCTTTGATACCCACGTTTAGATTACATAACAATATACAGCTTATAATTTAATAGCAAAATATAATATTTTGATTATTTTTATATATTAAACCCAACTACATATAACAACTACTTCACGTCTTAATATTAATCATATTGACTAAATAGCACAGTATCCATAGGGCGTACGTACTATTGCTGCACTACGTCCGATCCTAGAACGTTACTCGCTGAAAAACGCTTAGGTTCTCACTTTTTATATGTCTCAGGTACTCACACAGGGCACAGATACATTGATAGCCACCTGTGTCCATAGGGAGCCCTAAGTATACTACCCATACTCTGTATGACACTGCTGAGCGTCTGGACCTCTGCACGGCGCGGCGCTCGGAAGACACGACGCAACACTTTTATGTAGTAATACTTGGAAGGGAAGCTTCCAGCCCGCCCGGAGCACGTTGGACGACGCGTAAAGCATTTTCCGAAAGTAATCAAGTAATTAGTCCTGATTCAAACGCAATTCAACACCGACGTCGCGATCTCCACAAAATAATTCACACTCAAATCTATGTATGAATATTTTGTATGAATCTCAAACGCCTTACATAATTCCAACAACACATGAGAATGTCGTTTGGAATTCCAATGCGTCCAACTTCGGCACACCACTTGTAAAATACTCCAAACAATACATGCTCTTATTAGGAGCCTCGGTATGAGGAATTCGCAGCATATGCACGATATTTATGCATTTGTACGGTGCTGTTTAAACGCGGTCGGAGAATTTAATTTCGTTACGCTTACCTGATTTCCGTCGGCATGTTGGATGGGTCATGGAATGCCATATTAAAACGCCGATATTCTATATTAAAGGAATAGTTTCATTATAACATTTGATGGGAATCAATATGTTCCAACAGTAGCATAGAGTACCTATACTTGACTGTCTGGTGATATATTGGCGAACACTGTCCGCCAAATATCATGAGGTTCTCGGGTCAAATCTTGCGTTTGACCAAAAAATTTCATTTTTTCAGCCTTTTATCTGAACTAATATGTTTATAATTCTGACATTGGTAAGCTGTAAGGTCAGAATGTTATAGAATAATGGACATGACAGGCTTTTTTGTGATGCGTAGAAGGGAATCTATGCGCCGTCTACGAATTTGGGTAAAGTCGGGTAGTTTGTGGGCTTGACACCACCATCATTGCCACCTGTGAAAACAGACTGGTACCACAATATAGAGTAATTATAGCAACTCTGGGACAGTGCAATGGGATAAATCTTTCTCTCTCTGACATCCTCGATCGTCATCACGTGCGCGACAGTCCCTCCTCTTGTAGCTCTTTAGTCTCCTCTAATAAAATAAAGAGCGGTGCCTCTGTTCAATCACCCGGGTGTCGGAGTTCACTTTATGATTCAGGTTCCCATCTCACGACAAATCGAACTGTGGCTGTAAAAATTTATTATTTTATATGTTTGTAATATTATAAATGAAGTTTATTGTATATTTGTTTCTTTTTGATGCAAATAGGACATCGGATTTGGTTGGAACCACTTAAATAACAAAAATTTTTTTATTCCCAATAATTTCCTTCATAATAACCTTCCCTGGGGCAAATTGTTCTACAGCAGTATTCTATTACTCTTTGAAAAATATTTTAGCCTTAAATTAATAAACAAGACAATAATCAATTATCAGTAAACATCCCAGTGGTAATTGTAATGTTCGTCTCGCCTGTGTTCTTACTCGAGCTGCGTCGTCGCAATCAGACCATTTGTCCAGTCATTAGCATAGTTCCCAAAAAGTTCTTCTTACACCAGAATCGGACTTATTGAAATTCCCGTGTTCGTTCTTAGTGTGCAAGCTAGAATACTAAGTTTTGTTTTCCATCGCCAGTCCTTTGTCAATAAAAATTGGTTAAAGCACTTATTCTGAAAATAGGTTTAAGTAATGTTTAAAAACTTATTTTACTAATCATATTTAAATGACATTTTCATTGTTCAAATTTATACTTTTTTACTGAAACTCCACTGAATAAGGCTTTGCAATCTATCTATGTATGTCTGTTACTCTTTTACGTAAATACTACTGATTTAATTTAAGTGGATTAAGGCATGGGAATCTATATATCACTTTTTATCCCCATAAAATAAAAGCTTGTATAAGACGTATTTTACGCGAGTGGCATCAAAGGGACTTGGTATACAAAATAGGCAAAGATATTATGTTACTAGCTGCTCCCCGCGGTTTCACCCGCATAAATTACTATCCCGTGGAAAATAGAAAATCATCCCATGAACCAAACATACAGAAACTTTCGCATTTATACAATTAATAAGATAGACTAAATACCAGTTAATATCAGTTATATTGAAAAGATCAATATAACTGATTAATACAATGACTTGCGATTTATTATTTTTAATCATTCACATTTCAGCTTCTATTTGACTTATTACCTATCCTATAGCCTATATTTTAACTTCCTTTTTTGTTCATGAGCGAGATCTAATGTGTGGGACTTGCAGACCTGGAAAAACACTCTAAAATCACGTGGGTACCAACGCCTGCTTATACCGTAGTGCCATGGATCAGTCAGCAACATCACGGAAAACCAATCAAACCTTCAGGCATCCTACAGTTACATTATGCGTATAGAAGATTAATATACCTCTAGTATATCAATGAACGCGTTATACGGTGGTAGGTTGTAAAATTAATTAAGTGACCCGGCGGAGGCCGTTGTCAGGTCTGTCGGCAATCAAACTCGGTTGAATGATCAACATAATTTCCACATCAAACTCGCTCCGAGCGTCTTGTAGGTAGTCCGGGCGGATTACGGGTTACGGAATTTGCATTAACGTGTTACACTTTACATCGCTCCGTATATTATAATAGCTGTATATAATTGTGTTTATATACCAAGAGCTCAAAAATAATAATTGATTGTTATATTTCAGCTTAAAACTAATAAAAAATGTATGCGACTATACGTACTATCGAGTTAGCTCTATTATTACTTTGAGAGTATTATAAAATCGATTATAATTATCGATATACTACTAATATCTAATATATAAAATTCTCGTGTCACAGTTTTTGTTGCCATACTCCTCCGAAACGGCTTGACCGATTCTCATGAAATTTTGTGAGCATATTGAGTAGGTCTGAGAATCGGCCAACATTTATTTTTTATCCCGATATTCCCACGGGATCGAAAGTTACGCGGGTGAAACCGCGGGGTGCAGCTAGTATATTATAATATTAAAGCGAATAAGCGTATAAATAAATAAAATAAAACAAGGAATACAATGATATTCGGATGAAAACAATCAGAAATAATCATAGTAGTCATCGAAACAAAAGAAAATCGGAAAATCAAGAACAAGACGGCCATTAGAAGAGAGAACGAACCATTTCGCACACGAACGACTTTCTTATAACTTAGTTCGACCGCGCCTCTCACCGCACATTGTACGTAGTGAGATTCTGATTACATCGAAGCCTCGCAAAACAACATTCAACTTCGCGAGATTTAATATTAAGCCTTATGAATGAAATTAAATTACAAGTTTTTTTTTCCCCACAATTCATCACAATCTGTTTTCTATTTACTTCGGAATATTACAATTTTAATGAACTAATGATTTGAGTATTTTTTTGTCTTTAAAGTTTTCGATGGCCCATTGAAGCAAAGGGAAAAGGTGACATACCTTTTTAAAAATATATTATAATCACTTTTGCCCTAAACAGTTAGTGCTTGTTAGGTTTAAAATTCGGCCAGGGCCGGGACCACTCACAAATACCAGCAACAAGACAAAGCTATATTATCACGTCTGGTACGCAGTAATATAATTATAAAATACACTGTATCCTATTTGCAAAGAAACTCTTCGTAAAAAGTCTTTCAGTAAAGTTCTCCTATGGCAATCCCAGTTGGTTCAAAACGACGACGATGATTGACTTCAAAACGACATCCCATTATTCTCGGTGATATTATGGTGATGAAAAACAAATGACGAAAGCCTCATAAATTTTAAACTTATCGCAAATGAAAGAAATAATTAATGTTGAAGTTATTAAAAATTTCGTCAATAAATCCACTCCGAGAAGTGGTGTAATCTTATTCTGTGATCAACTCAAGCCCAGGTGTCCCAAACCTAATAAATCTCGCTTATACATAATAATTTCGCATAATAAGTCCTTCAATGGTTTCAAAGAAAATAATAAAATTCTTAACGTTTCTCTTGGGCGGCGAAAAAAACCAATTTAAAGTTAGACGCTGTTTACAAAAAACTTCCATTTTTTTTCTCACAGATATCACTTTGGCGAATATAATTAACTGCTACAAAGTTTAAGTATCCGATCCGCATTTTTATGAAGTTTTCAATTTCATTTGGATTAACAACAGTTGTGCTGTAAGTACTGATGTTTCTAGAATTCCTTTGATGTTTTATTTGAGTACCTACACAAGAATATAAAAATTATAGTTTACTACATGTTATTAGAATAAGCAATTTTGCATAATGGCATATTTACTGACTAACTATGTATATAAATATATAATAAGCGTTATGAAATAAACGTTAATAAAAGTATTTAAAAACTTAAAAAAAATATCAATATAATTCTAATTCACATTGCATCGGTCGATTCAGTTTAATTTAATTTTACCAAAAGATATTATTACATAAAGTTACTGGCTGTGCTTTTAATTTTATCCTGAAAAAAAAAAATTGGCTAAGAAGGCACATGAACATAAAAATTAAAAAAAAATATACAATAATAAACATAAACGCAACAATAAATAAGGGTAGAAAATTTGTATCAAAGAATCAGCTTACACAGGTGAAACCGTTTAGCACAGTTAGTATATGTATAAAGAATATAATGTAGTTTCAGTATATATATTACAGATATCACATGTTCTACTTTATGTAATGCTTCTATTCTATCTTTTTTTATTTACTGACAATATAAATATTAAATATAATAATACCTAGTAGTGAAATGCTATGTTACACCATTAGATTAATAATTTCCTATATTATGACGACAGATTGTCGCAGTGTTAACATAGCGTATATGCACTTAACGTCATTAACATACTTAGCACAGCGCTAGACTTTGCAGTAATAACTTCACAGATTATGATTATCATTATTACGTTAATTTCACTCTCGATATTATGAATTCAGGAAATAATCGCCAACTCTGGGTAGGTACTATAAGGCAAATATTAAACATTAAACGTACCCGAACACAATAATTACGCTTCTTACCGTTAAAATGCATTATTAAAATCCTGTTAATGCCAGCAAGATTAAAATTATCAATACAGAACCGGTGCTATAAAATATTTAATACAAATTAAAACTTTGTATCAGCACTGTTCATTCTGCCGGTGGCGACTTACTGTTATATTTAAAAAGATGTAACTTTAACTTTTAAACCTACCTCCGCAACTCCGAGTTGGCTTATCTTAACTATACTTTAAGGTTGCACCCGCTTTTATTTTTAATCTTCCTCCCAACGGCAAACGCTAGAGTTGGAATTACTTTACAAAGATCGAAGATCCGCCTTCATTTTTCAATACTTTGTGAACTGCTATCGCTTAACTTTTGTAATTAGAAACGCTTGATCATTTGCTGCGGAAAAGAACAACAAGTGCCACTTGCTTGTTTTAATAATCTACAGTTTGAAATTAAACGTGGTCTCATTTTAGCTGGCTTAGAAATAACATAGTTTGTATGAGACAATATTCTCTTGTTTATTATGTCTGGGCATGAGCTTAACGGTGGACCCTTTTAATGGCGGTCTCTAATTTCAAGAAGTATGGGGCACTTGTCTAATTCTAATGTAAATATATATGCTATAACTACACTGCTTTTGGCTTTGACAGCATTAGCACTGTACCTTTTTGGTGTAGTGAGGGAGACGATTAGATATTAACACTGAATATGGATGAAATTTGGTAATAATTAATTAACCACAATATGTGACGAATGCATATTAAAACTCCTTGACGAGGAACGGCAAATACACAACACAATCGAAACAATACGACGGAATCCGTGAGGCTATTGAAATTAAAAAAAACATCAAAATTTCAATAAAATACGACTGGCTTTCTTATGCTTTGGACCAATTTACAAAAATAAGGAAAATATAATTACCACTTTTTGCGTTAATCAGAATAACTAAATAATTATAAATCTTCGGTCACAAGTTGTTAAAAGTACTTACCTTTTTAATAACTTATGACAAAAGGATCTGTCATCTCAGGCCACCCGTGACCATGGTTGATGTAAAGGTTCTGCAACTTCGGGCTTCTAAATAACTAAATAAACCGCGACAAAATAAGATAATCTTGTTTTATTGTAATTATGAATAGGTTTAATTTCAAATGTAGAGGTAAGCACGTAGCCTACAATGTACAAAAGTCATCGCCGTTTCCTTTTCAGAGGCTTGAGAACCCAGTCCAATCGGAACTGTTCTTAACTATTTTTCGTTGAGATCTTGTTAGCACGCTAACAATCGGATCACGAGCTGAAAGAGTCAGTCAGGATTGCCACGAGTGAGTTTCTTATTTTTATTACAGTTCTTTTACAGTGTGAGCAAAAAGTAAGTACTTGAGGTATTATAGAAGTATTTTTTGAAGTAAAACTTCTGTACGCGCGCTTGACTGGGTGAGTTAGCTGGCGAGAGTGTTACAAAAAATCACACATCGAGCGAGGCCAATAGAAGTTGTCATTCAAATTCAAAATTTAAATTAGATTTAAGTCAAACTTTTTTGTATTTAAAAAATAAATAAATCATATATCATGTTATGTCATTGTAACTACGGTAATGAATGTGTGTATTAAATCGTTGATTATGTTTTACTTCAGTTGTGTGGTCTTTTTTTTTATAGCATAGGAGGCAAACGAGCAGTTAGGTCTAAAGCACACACTTTTTATGTTTTTAGTAAGGATTTATTTTTTAAATTATAAAGATAAAGATACTAAAAATATTAATCTTCTTTTATAACAGGTTGTTTTTAGGCATTAATGTGTATGGATTACATACGCATCATAACAATTATACTGTGCATGTAAAATTAAAAAGGAGCTAAAATATAATAAATATAATTTCGAGTTATCAGCAAGAACCCCTGTTAGTGGAAAGTAAAGGCTTCCTCCATGGTTAACCAACGTTTTCTGTCCTCTGCGGCTGACGCATACGCATCTACGTAAAGACACGTTGCTCTCCTTCCTCGGAGGAAGGAAGTTCCTCCTCCCTTATTGGCGACCGAAAACCCACACACTGACACGCGACAGCAGAGCTATCAAGCCTGTAAAATGAGCGAGAGTTACCTCCCTGATCGTGCTGACGACCCGACGCACGGCACCATCTACCTCATACTACGATGAAAATAAAAAGTGATATGAAAGCTTACACCAATAAAATCAAGTTGACCCATTTGACCTAAAGCATTTAAAATTGACGTGTGACCTAATACTTTTAATGCTATTACAGCAACAGCCGAAATATTTTACCAAACATTGAATGTATGTAATTATTTTATTTCTCTTATCACTCCGACAACTCACGCACGCCGATCTGCACGATTATCCGGACACGCACACCCTCGCAAGCCGCTGCTACTTTACAACTCGTGTAGTATTTAAATAGTTCATCATCATCATCTGCTGTTATCTGTAGTATAAATTATGGCCTGCGCAGACGAGGGATTTTAGTCCGCGGACTATTTAGTTCGCTAAAATAGAACGCTCACAACTGTATGGAGTAACGCAAACGAGGGATTAAAAGAACCGCGTACAAAAAGTCCCCCGAATAACCGAGGATATGCAGGGAACGGACCGGACAAAAGTACGCAGGAGTCCCCGAAAGAAATAGAACTCTAGTGACTAGGCGAAGCAACGCACACTTAGGACTTTAGTCCGCGTTGCGTTCTCAAGAGTGAGGCACGTTCCGGGCAACAAATGATCACACACCGTGTGCGTTGAGTTCGCAGTAAATCTACTGGGGATGTAGTAATCGCGGAGCGTATTTCTTTCTACGCCGCGGACTAAAATCCCTATCCCTAAAAAAAGACGTAGTGCTACACAAGCATATTATGTAGCTGAATTGAGCCGACTTCTCGCTTACAGGACACCCGAGTAGTGTCAGTTATGATGGTAGGACGAGGAAGGGCAATGCATCTGTATGATCTCTATGTGGATGTCTATGGGAGCGGATATCATTTTAAGGAAGGAGGTAAGGTAACAAGTCTGTAGGCTTCTGCGATCGTGTCACCATGATGGCCGACTCGTTTGCCTCCTCGGACACAAAAAGAGTGGCAAATTATAAACAACTTTCCTGTCTTTTCATGCGCTTTGTGGGATTACGGTGGCTTATTGTGGTGACGGTGTGTGGTGTGAAGGAGAGCAATTCATATATACGAGTAGTAAGAAATAGTTCCATGCTGCTTTGAAGTGGAATAGGGCCGCCACGTCCATCCATATGGTTACATGAAACCCGCGTAAAGTGACAGCTGCTGTCGTGTTTTGTTAGGTGTGTTTCTGGTGGCCCATTGAGGAGGAAGGACAAAGGAGGGCAGCTCATCTATTTAGCCTCTATGCGAATGTCGGTGGGCATCGGTAGTCATGAAAATGGCTCACACTACTCGTTTGCCCCCCTATACCAAAAAAAAACGAAATAAAATCTTTCTATGAGCTCAAAGATAGCAATACTAGTATTTGCATCTATATTCGACTTCCTATCGCATAAAGATCGCTATCCATCCAGATCAACGGTCTACAAAAGAAAGAAAAAACCTCTTTTTTAAACGTGGCTTTCATTTGAGAATGTTCCTGAAGGCATCATTACGTAGAATTTACCAGAAATTCTATCTACAATTTTATACAACTATACGGTTAAGTACGGAACTAGTTGGAGTAGAGTGGAGTTATTGGAGATTTGTGGACCAAGCCTGAGATGTATTTATCAGTAAGAGGTAATGCCACGCACGGTCGTGATGAATGGCAAAGTACCTCTTGCTTGCACGATACCGGCGTAAAGTGACAGTTTCGTGCGGTGGTGGGAGTGACGCATCTGTATAACCTCTATGCGGATGCATATCGGCGTCGGTAGTCATGAAAATGTCACCGACTGCTCGTTTGACCCCTTCTGCTATAAAAAGGAGTACAATGCTGATGACGAATAAAGTTACTTTTATCAGTGTGTTATTCGGAAATTTCACATTTGCATGTTATTATACAATAAGGAATACCCAAAATTGTGAGTAATAAAAAGTAAATAAAATGGTAAGAAATAAAGAAACACTCGGCCAAATAACTACGCCGTTTTGGTTAATTACTCATTATTGTTTTGAGAACGTGCGGTGGGCCGATAGTGTTGCTCGGATATTTGTTTTGTGGGGCAGTGTTATGGCAACATTGCAGTCTAATCGGTGTTGTAAATATAACACAGTTTTTCCAGCTTTTGCCGAGGCAACCCTTTGAAGTGTAAAGCTGCATTAACTCGCATATTAAATATTTTCTATAAATTGTTATGCTATTTTTTTTTAATTTCGTTCAGTGTTTTTTCTGTCTGTATTCCTAATTATATTTCTGTATAGCCTACATTTGTGTGATTATGTGCATGTCTGACTGTGTATTGTTTGTGTAATGTTACTTTGTTCTGAATAAAGCCCATTATATTACTACATTATTACTATTCTAATTAATAACAATTAGAATGGAGCGATTGGCGAAGTGCCGCTCATTAAACACGAGTAAAAAATAAACCATCATTTCGTGTGGCTCTGCTTAGGATCCTGTATAATAATATGTAGACTTCGAAACCATTTTTCGGTTGCTGGTGTAAATAAAATAAAGAATAAATAAAATGTTCCATTGTGATTTTGTGAAAGGTTAAGGATGCAAAATGTCCGTACAACACACCACACGAAACATGAGATGTGTTATCGAGTTTCTTGCAATGTGCAAGTATCCGGTGGTGCTTGGACGTGGGAGTAGGTAGGGCAACGCATCCGCATAAAGTTTTGCGGATGTGTATGGGCGTCAGTAGTCACCAAAATTTCTCACACTGCTCGTTTTCCTCACTATTTTATAAGAAATGGCAATTGCACTATCATAGCCACAAGGATGTGATTTTTTTTAAAGTAAAGGGAGGCAAACGAGCAGTCGAAACCATCGTCTCTCTATGCAGATATATATGGATGTCCATGTTCCCCTAAAACTTTATTTATTTATTTGTTTCCATACACAATACACATTATAATCATCTTAAACAAGGCTCCAAGGAATTTTCATTTAAACGAGATTACAACATAACTTATGTGTACTTAATAAAATGAACATTATAATACCATTATTTAAAGGAAATGAAAACAAGTTAAATAAAATATCAATCTCAATTAAAAATCAAGAAAATATCAGAATAAATCATAAATAATAGGCAATACTATAAGTTGAGGTAAACCATTTGAACAAGAAATAAAAATAAAGTTAAAATTTGGCGCAAATCTAATCGCAAGTTGCAATGAATTAATATTAATATATTATGAATCAATTTTCTTCTTTTTTTACCTATAAGTGTAATCATTATAACTTTAGACTTATAATAAAGTTGTAAGAAGTATAAAACGCTTCATTTCGCATTTTATTTTCGAATTCAAAGTGACAACATTTTGAGGAAAAATAATTTTATTTTCGCTATAAGCCGGAGACGGTTTCCCAATAAACCCGGCTCGCTGCGTTCACCTTGGGGCACTCCGAACTTTTCTCTTTTAATATTTGCATCCCAACTTTTATCATGCACCTTTTTCGTTGAGATAGGCCTGAATGTCTGTTGAAAATATTTTTATAGTAACTGGTCAGTATATACCTGGCGAAAGATCAACGTTTCTCTAGGAGAAGTCAGCCCTATTCACCGAGGCCAGCTAGTCGCTGGAGGCTGCTGTTGCCGGCAGATCCGTAACTCTCCGGTTAATGCGGCTGGAATCACCGGTGGGGCT
>LUGF01028373.1:67193-92718 GCA_001625245.1 Calycopis cecrops | reverse complement strand
AGTTCAATAAAATATCAATCTCAATAAAAAATCAAGACAATATCAGAATAAATCATAAATAATATAGCAATGGGCAATATTATAAGTTGAGATAAACCATTTGAACAAGAAATAAAAATAAAGTTAAAATTTGGCGCTAATCTTATCGCAAGTTGCAATGAATTAATACTAATGTATGAATCAATTATATATTATATATAATTATCTTATTTTTTACCTATAAGTGTAATCATTATAACTTTAGAGTTATAATAAAGTTGTAAGAAGTATAAAACGCTTCATTTCGCATTTTATTTTCGTATTCAAAATGACAACATTTTGAGGAAAAATAATTTTATTTTCGCTATAAGCCGGAGACGGTTTCCCAATAAACCCGGCTCGCTGCGTTCACCTTGGGGCACTCCTAACTTTTCTCTTTTAATATTTGCATCCCAACTTTTATCATGCACCTTTTTCGTTGAGATAGGCCTGTCTGTTGAAAATATTTATAGTGACTGGTAATAATACCTTGCAAAAGATCGGGATGGTTGTCGCTCTACGGGGTGGACTACGTTTCTCAATGATAAGTCAGGCCTATTCACCGAGGCCGGAGGTTCCGGATCTACCGGCAGCATGCACCAGTTTTCTGCAGATCCGGAATTCTCCAATTAATGCGGCTGTAATCACCCGTAGGGGCTTAGTTTGTATTGCATCCCAAATGCCGAGCCCGACACTGTATGTAGGAGCCACCCGGGCACCGATATAGCTTACGTAAATATATTCCTGCGTCAACAGAAAATGGCCGCACAACAAAAAGCAGTCGACGTACGCCGCCATAGAGCGACGAGTACAGACTGATTTCATTAGCAGACCAAATAAGCAGTCAGACTCTTATAGATACAGACTAATCATAAATATAATGCATGTTCTTTCCCTCATATACCTCCAATTATTTTATGTCATATTGTATGTATTACGTTGGTACGACCGTGTAGTCACAGTTGGCTCAAGCGGAAGATCGGCGCTGATATAAATACCAGCAAATGTCCTGCTTGAGACCGATTTGTACCCATCTTAAACAATATGTTCCTTTGTAATTTGTTTGTTTGTAATTGAAATTTGCAAATAAATTCATCCTTTCCTCCTTTCTATCCATGGGCCAGAAACTCACAAACCGAACAAAACTCTACAACGTCATTGTCACTTTACGTCGGTATCATTAGAGAGAGGTACCTCCCCTGTACTGCCGGCCCAATTTGCCTGCATGCAAGCATGCCTCTTGCTAAAATAAAATTAAATACAGGCTGTTGTATATGATAGTTTATGGTTAGCTATAGATTGTAGAGACTGGGAGAGGGATCAAGGACACGACAACCATGGATGACTTGTGACAACTCTTAGCTTATTACCGTGAGGAGAGGGTTGCAGATAAAGATCTGTTGAATTGATTTTAAGTTCATACTTTTATTTAATAATACCATCAGATGACAACTTTATGGTGTTAAAACCCGTAAGTATAGTAACTACAAAATGTAAAAAAACGCAAAAATTTCAAACAAGTATTAAAAAAAGGCTTTAATTTTTTTTAGATAGCTAAAAAAAATAATAAAAAATTAGTAAAAGTTACTCATTTATAAAATCGTTTTTATTTATATTTAGCATGGATCGTGTCATTTATTTACAAGAGCCCCAAAATGTACTGATAATTAAGTGGAAAAATACACTGAAACCGGTTGATCAAGTCTTCAGAATCAACATAATTATTTTTCGTAAATAAATGTAAAAAAAGCCCCAATTCAGTATTGTATAAACAAGCGTTTCGAATTCTAATATTAATATTTCGTGTGGAAACACATTGATAAGGTCTCAATAAACATTTCTGATGATTTTTTCCCTCTATTGTATTGACTATTGAGCTCAGGAGTCAACTTGGAGCGTATTGATATTTCGCCGCCTTTGGAATTCACAATTGCGAGGGCGTCTGTGAACGTACACAGGAATGACAGTAAACTTACTCCGATGTGTGTATAACGGTCGTTTATATCCCACGACATCTTAAGTGTTACAATAAATCCTGAGAAATACTTTTCAACGTTTGAAAATATAATGCAATATTTTGATTCAAGGTTTCTAAAGAGAATTGAATAGAAGTGAACTGTCTGACTTACTATCAATGCATAACCGGAACTATTTTTTGACTTTGAAATGAGTACTTAAAGGATATTTTTGAAAGTTTTATCTCTAGACGGGTGGGAAAAGGGTTAAATGTTTGTATGAATAAAAAAAATGCAGATGGAACCGCAGGGAACTTGCTAGTCTAAACTTTACTCTTATCGTATATATTTCGTCTCTTACTCGTGCCGTCTAAACGCGACCTGGCTCATTTCTAATACAAAACTAAATTTAGTCAGTTTTAGAACTATTTGAATAATGCTTTTTGTGACGTTTTTCTCGCTGAAACCGTTCTGTGATCCTTTCTCTCTTCGCTTTAATGTTATTGGGGTTTTGTGGATGTTGCCTTTGTGACTGGCTCGAACAATTTTAGATATTGTGTCTTTGTGGAGCGCAGACAAGTCATAATCCCTCGTTCGCTTAGGCTTTGCATGTCTTTGTGGCATTACCCTTTATTTATGCTAAGAATATATTGTCGGCCAGTTTCGCTGCGAAGCAATAATAACTTACGATACTTTTTTAAAACGGGCTTGGTCCACCACTCTTTCCTACCGCTGCTACACCTGTCTCGCCAGGATCGACAGCGGCAGCCAAAACGACCCTTTGATATGATATCAGGGAGCCAGAGTGAAAAGCTAAAAACTGTCTTGAATCTTCGATACCTGTGTTGTATATTCATATATTACATTAGAAGGAGAACACCGGCGACGCTTAAGAGTTGACAGAATATGTTGCTTAAGATTATTACAATCCTCCCCCTCAACGGATTTGCTTCTTGTCGTGGTGATGTGGCTAAGTGACCGTGGCTTGGTCCAGATAAGAGGGATCCTAGGAGGGGACGCTCCGAGTGGATGCGTCCGAGGGGGCTACGGGGGACGGACTTTTCTGGCCTCCTATTATTTATGTTTGCCTGACCTTATCTTAGTATTATATTAGATAGATATTTATTTAAATGCGTTACCTTTCAATACTTCTTCGTTCGTGGAACTTAAAATCTAGTTGATCGAATGTATTGTCACTTCTTGATGGATATTCATGTTATATTTTTATTAACTAAAATTACATTTAATACGACCGGTTTCGAAAACTTATCATCAGGTGACCACGGCTGTACCCCGGCCAAAACGTCGAGCAAAGGTACATATTTCGCTAGTTCCTTTGATAAATATTGTATCGTGTAGCCTGTAAAGTAACTTAAAGCTTTTTATTGGTCACCTTATATTTTTGGCCAGTAAAAATGGAGATTTAGTAAATCTTTCTATGAGGTATACATAATATATTAAATTACTAGCGGACTTCGTTTACGTGAATTCGTTTTTTACCTCAGTCGGTTAAAAAGTAGCCGATAGCCTTCCTCGTTGAATGGACTAACTAATACTGAAAGAATTTTTCTAAATCGGACCCGGTAGTTCCAGTAGTAGTAGTTAGTGTAGATACTCGTATTGAAGTAAGCCACTATGATTATACTATATGACAACAACAAATGCTACGTTACGTGGGAGGCTGTTTCATTAAATGATGACAACTGAAAGATTGATTGATTAAAATAAGTTTCTCGTATTACGACGGAACAATTTGTCTGTATTCAATGGTTACAAACGTATTGTGTTTCTGTTATATGATTCTAAAAGAAAATTCTAAGTATGGCGTATTATTCAATAAAATATATTATATAAATGTTTTTTTTTTTATTTATTTCATTTTCCTCGTATTATTTCTCAGGAAATTAAGATGAGTATCGAAATTTGATAATATGAATGAGAAGATAGGGGCTATCTGTATAAAATGATAGGGTTGTTTAATGTTAATAATTGATACGACTGATTCTTTATAGAGTCCATACAGCATATAATTAAAGTACCTGTCAGTGAAACGTAAGCTCGTTAAAATGTGTGTGCGCTAGACACAAACTCAGAAGAACAGATGGCAGATGGTCAGTGGAGGTTGCAATTACGAAGTGTTGGTCAGCCAATTACTCAATGGATAGACGATCTCCGTGCAGTGACGTGTAAAGAGTGTGTCAGGCGACACTTTTTACCGCGCACAACATCATTGTGGAATCTGCTGCCACAGTCGGTATTTCCGAACCGACACGACCTGGGGCTCTTCAAGAAAAGAGCTTACTCTTATTTAAAAGGCCGGCAACGCGCCAGCAAAGGCTCCTGTTATGCGGATGTCTATGGGCGGCGGTAGTGTTCTATCATCTGCTCGTTTTTTTTATAGGATAAGGGGCAACCCTTATCCTATAAAAAAAATTAATGAAAGCAAGTGACAAAAGTTCGGTCGTCTTAGTGGTCGTAGTCTTATTATTAATTAAAAGAAGCTAATTTCCAGTAGTGGACCATTAAGGACTGAATGTAATATTTATTAATAGTAATAATATTATATTTATTTGCGGAATTACACTGCACTAGACACAAAAACTTTAAGCTTACAGAGTTAAAACATACATTTACAATAAATAAAGCAAAAAATAAAAAAAGAAATGATATATACAAATATAAAGGAAAACTGTTCACAAAACAAAGAATATTTTTAAGAGATAAAAATTAAAACATAATCTTACACTTATACAATTTTGTCGTAACGATTTACGAGCTAGGTAGCAGCTAGGTATTTGTAGTAGTAGGTAGTCTCCTGGGTAGCGTGCGTAAATAAAAAATACTAAAAAAAAGAGATTTATATTAGGCAATATAAAAATATACAAGTTAGGGACTTGTAGATCACCATAACGTACAAATAAATTCTCGAAAGCGCTGACGGGTTAAAATGAGTTGTCGACATTACAATAATAAATTGTTCAACTCTTAAGTCACAACGAACACAAATCCCCAGGTCTTCATAATATAGAAACATAATTTAACAAGTTTTGATGAGACGGCCCCAATTAAAGTTCGGTAAGAAATTCAGTAAAGAAGATTGGTGACTCTTTAGTTTCCGCGAGTCGTAAGAAATCTGAGAGACGACTGAATCAAGTATCTTATAGTAATTTGTAGTAAAATTGAATATGATTTTTTTTATTTGAGGAAAACATTTTGTATTACATGAGACCAGCGTAAATTGACAGCTATGCTGTCGCGTTTCGTTCGCTATGTGAGTTTCCGGTGACTCATTGAAGAGGAAGGAGGTGAAGGAGGTTTTGCATAGTCTTGATTGTGTGGATGTTTAGGGGGTGTCGATAGTAATTGAAAGGTGATCTTCGACGGCTCATTTTCCCCCCTTTGGCGTAAAAAATAAAAAGATAATATAAAGATCATTTTTTTTTAAACTCTTATCGACCTCTTTACGTTTTAAAAATTAAAGAGTAATAATATCAATACTAATATAAGTATTGATATTATTCTAACATATGGAGCCAATGAGAAAACGGAGCGTTTTAATGGTCGCTGCACACTTAACAACTCGGAAAGGGATCGTAAATGCCTCGCCTAGAAAACGCAGACGATACGATAACGTTACGTTTCCCATGAGTGTACGATGCAGTATGAAGTTTCATACAAAGAATACTGACAAGCTCGAGATGATACGGTTACGATGCGTTTCCGAGTTGATAAGTGTGCGGCGACCATAATAGTACTAACGCCCATAGTTACATAGATGTTATTCAATTCAATTCCTGTACTACTTCGCTCTAATAGGTCACCAGAAACTCACCAACCACATAGAACGCAACAGCTGGCATTTTGCGGCGGTAAAAAGAAATAAAATAAAAAAAAATATCTAGAAGTATTCAGTTGCATACGCTACATTGCAGCCGAATTGGACCAGCATAGCCTTTAAAATAATATTGTCATTTTGTACGTCACATTCTCCTAAAATAGGCTTAATAATAAAAAAATAAAATTGTAAAGATATTAATATCTTTACAATTTCATTTTTCTTTATTATAAAAATATTTTATCCATATTATAAAACGAGATAGCGCTATTGCTGTATTGCCGGTGGCCCATGGAGGTGGAAGAAGAAAGAAGGGTAGCGCGTCTGTAGTCTCTATGCGGATGTCTATGGGCGTCATGAAAATGACTCCGACTGCTCCTTTGCCTCCTATACCATTGAAAAACGGCGCCCAAGCGGGCCGGCACGTTGAGGGAGATACCTGTCGCTCCCTAAACGTGTAAAGTCATAAAAAAGCATAACACAATATTTTTTTGCGTTTAATTTATTCTCGTGATACAGATAATTTTTAATTTATTATGAAATCTTAAAACAAATGACAAATTAATAAAATTCATACTCAATAATAATTATAAAAAAAATTATTTTCAAAATTCAACCTGGATTTTTACTGTATTAATATTTTTTACAAGTGGCCAGTACTAAAAACTTCAGTTTGATCCGTGAAGGTTGTATTTGTGTCCACATAAATGCAATGTTAGATCAAAAGGTCGGCTAAAACAAAAATTATATCCACGAGCTGTAGCATCCTCAATTAATCCCATTAGCTCCTGCAACTGCCAAGCCAAATGCACAACATGGTAATTACGACTAAATTCTATCCAATTGCTATCCACATTCGATTATATCGACAGAGGTTAATGTCCAATTTATAATATATATTATTTTAAGATTTACACAAATAGTGTATAAACACTTAGAAACAGAATGTTTTTAATAATAATAATAAAAAAAAACTTTATGTGAATAATTAAGAGGTCAATTTGCTGCAAAGGTAAGTGGAAATTGTCCCGAAAATGCTATAATAAAGTGATCCTTACACCGCGGTAGTAGCGTTTGATATGTAGAGGTCCTAATTTTGCAGATGGCCATGCTGAGATTGAATAATATTACTTATCAATAGGTGACATTATATGTATGTATGTGTGGAAATTACTGCACGACAGTCGAAACGAGTCAGTATGACAGCATAAACACCTGTCGCTTATTTTAGTTAGGATACTTGAAATATATCCTATGATATGGAAATAATAAATGATGCTAAGCCCTATCGGTACAAAGCAAAATTTCCACCACAATACAATCCCGCCAGAGCTGTGTCGAAAATAGCATTTGTGTTAAATTTTAAAGAAGCTCGGTCGAAACTCAATGTGTACTGACAGGACTAACTTAATTAGGCCACACGAATATTACATTTCTTATTTAGTTGGATTCCAATCAGTCTAGTAAAACATATTTTAGGGCTTTATAGGTCACAGACCAGGTTAAGGATGTATTTCAACGTTAAGTTGTTTTAACTGTCTTCTATGCTAACCATTATGTATGTATGGTATCAGGATTTATAAATATTTCTTGAATATTCAGGTATTAAAACATACTTTCTTATATACCTTATCCTCATCATTAGCGTTTATTTACATCGATCATGTTCCTTCCCTCCCTCATCCTCCACTATGTAGACTCTCTACTACGGATCTACACCAGCTCATCCGACATATTTTTTCTGCGTCCACTACCTCACTTTTAATATTTTACAAAACAGTCTAATACTTGTAAAACACAAAACATTTAAGCCTTACAAAGGCTAAATTCCTTCATACACGGTTAGCCACAAAAGTGTACTCCAAAGCTGGAATCTTGGAAACATAGATGTTGAAGCCATGAAGATTCCGGATCCGGTTTACCACAGCACCGTGTTTACAAAACGGGACTCGCTTCGCTTGTCTGAAACATTGTCAAACCAATCCGGACCACTTAAGCCGCAGGACGGATCGCCGAGTATCGGTAACTTTATTAAAGGCGGTCTGGATAAAAAGTCGCTTTTCGACCGGCCGTAATTTAATTCGTTCAAAATGGCCGACGGATTTTTGTGTATAATTTATACAATGCTTTCAGCGACATTAAGAGATTTTATATTTTTTATTGCATAATGTATTGAATTTTTTACTGTAGAAACACAGTTTCCTGTGTTTATGTGAGGCAAATTAATAAGCGACGGTACATTAGAAGGTGATGAAGTGTGAAGAAGAAGTGTTCGCACATTATAACGACTCCACACTGACTCGACTCCAACTCAACTCAGCGTATGGCATTAAAATATAAGCTTTAAGTTGTATTTTTTAAGAGTGAATTTGTCAAATTTGTAAGTTAAAATTGTACGACGCCTAGCAAACGCGCCGTTCACCTATTAGCAACTTACAAATTCACTATTGTTATAAAGTGCGACACCTTACAACAACTGCAATATCTATATATATATAAAACTCAAACGTGACATAGCCAGCTATCAACGCACAGCCCAAACCACTGGACGGATCAAGCTGAAATTTGGCATCCAGGTAGATGTTACGACGAAGGCATCCGCTAAGAAAGGATTTTCAGAAATTCACCCCCTAAGGGGGTGAAATAGGGTGTTGAAGTTTATATGGATTTCGCGGTTGCAACCGCGGGGCACAGCTAGTTTATCAATAAATAGAAGTTCGTATCACTCACACGGTACCTGAGTAAAAAGACAGCTGTTCTGTCGTGTTTCATCCCTATAGTATACTGTTTTCATTCTATGTATCCTTTTTTTTTTTATAGCATAGGAGGCAAACGAGCAGTTAGGTCACCTGATGTAAAGTGAACACCAACGCCCACAGACATCCGTAACACCAGAGGTCTAACAGATGCGTTGCCGACCTTTGAGGAAAGAATAAGCTCTTTTCTTGAAGATCCCAAGGTCGTATCGTATCCTATAACTAAGGAACGGTATGATATTTATATTTTCTTTTACTACTCGATGTTAATGAATCATTTCTTTTTATTATTATTGTTTACTAAAAAATATAATTTAATAAATTATAATAATAGTAATTATAATGAATATTATAAAAAAAACAAGTAATACAAAAATATTTATTTAAATGGATTTAAAAATCTAAAAAGGTATGTCGAAGTTGGCGGGCCCTGTTGCTGATTGCGGATCCTACTCATTATTCCGCTCACGAGTGAACGAAAAACAAGAAGTAGGTAAGCTTAGCTAGTCAAAATACGTTTTCAATTACAATTCTGGATTGCATATTCCTCAATCATTTCCTAAAGTTAGATCGCATTAAAAATACAGAATAATAACGTTCTGGAATTGCCACGCATTTCCAATTTGCTAAGGGTGAATTTAAAAATCAGTTATTCTCAAAGTTATATGAGTGTGTTTGGCTCAAATCGAACAGTCCATAATATCGGGGGCCGGCGGTGTGTGAAATTGCATCTACCGGAGCGAGGGCCGCACGGGGCTCAGGACGGACAGATGAACCTAACGCCATCAACTACTTTGAAGATAATGAATACTTGATGACTTTATGTTTCATAATATACACTTCACATACGATGGACTTTATTGATTGTGAAATTGAACTTTGTATAAACGTTTTGTAGGAGGCAGTCTTGTTGCTGCATTACAGCTGATTCATGCAGGTACGATCAGGAAAGGTACTGCACACATAATAACTTATATAAATATGATGATAATAATAATGTCTGTGGACACATCACGCTACGTTAGTCTAGCTCCATGCTACGTACCGTAAGGATTTGTATTACGAGTACTAGACAACGGACAATATATTTAATATGTTTTATAATTTTAAGAAATGTTATATATTTAAGATTTTTATTATTGAAATACATATAAATACATAGATAAACATCCACGACCTAGGTGGGATTCGAACCCGCGACCCCTGGCGCAACACGCTCCGCTTACCCGAGCCCTGCACCACTGCGCCAGCCTGGTCGTCAAGTTTCATAACACAAGTTAACACGTTTCATGTGGTTTCTGATAGGTCCACAATAGGTTTTTATTATTTTCGGTACAATGTCATATTCATTCATTAACATCACAACCATAACTTCTCCAGGGCCAGGGCCAGTATATTAAATTAAAAGTATCGAAAGACACCTATACGATAGTAAATTCACAGACTATCTCGTAGGCACCGACACCCGACTGAACATAAATAGTTTTGAGAAGGAGGTAACAGAGGCCGTGACAGAGTATGAAATTAGATTAGAAACTCTACTATAATGTAAATTACAATCCTACAAAAAATGTAACAGTAATGTTAGCTACATTACTGTTAGATAAGCTCATAAGCATATTAAGTTATTCCGAGACAGATGACTATACAATACGATATGCACATTTACAACACTATGATAAAACAATTTAGGTAATGTCCTAGGGATCTTCAAGAAAAGAGCTTATTCTTCCCTCAAAGGTCGGCAACGCATCTGTTAGAGCTCTGGTGTTACGGATGGCATCACTTTACAACAGGTGACCCAACTGCTCGTTTGCCTCCTATGCTATAAAATAAAAATTAATTAAATTACATTATCACATCCTTGAAAAAATTGTAACCGACATTAGAAAACAAACCACCGCAAATTATAGCAAGGAATCGAGTTAGCGCTAATAAACATATTGCTAGTATACGAGCGGTTAAAAGTTCTGCAGTCGAGGCGAGGAACAATCTAACAATTTAAATTGCCGCCGTTAATCGGCGCGCGTTTTACTTGGAACTACTTGAAGAAGAAAAAAAAACACTAATTGCTTATTGCCGCTGGATGAAAATTAGCTGGCGAGTGTAATTATGATAACAACCTGAGTTTATGAGTTTAATTGAGAGATAATATAATGTGCTGGTGATTTAATTAGATTGTAAATTGGAAGTTTTTATTGAATAGTTGAGTTTTAGAAGTGACCGCGTTGTCACAGCGTTTTGTATGGTTTGTAAATATCCGGAATGGGGTGGATGAGGACAACGTATACCTGACCTACCTAAAAAAAGCTAATCTTTACTCTAGTCTCAGGAAGAGAAAACTGAAAAACAGAACACAAATATAATTTAGGTTAAACGGAATATATAATTGATTGTTAGTTCCAAAAACTCTGAAATATTTCCGGCAAATCCATAAAAATAGACCACTTTTATTCGCGCGCTAGATGTGTATAACATCAAAAAGCTGTCGGGTTGCGACGGACGAGGCTGTACGTCATGTCGTGTCGTTTATTTTTGGACTCGATTTTCATTTGTTTCTCCATTGTAAAGTTTATAAAAACATATGAACATCGATATGATTCAGCACTACAAGTGGAGTTTGTGAATAAAAGAAGAGTTAGTTGTATAGTTGTGTGCACATAAAAACTACTTAATGTTATCAGTTTCTGTTACACTAATTTCATATGGAATCTTAACTTAAATTTTATATTATAACAACTATAAAATCTGTACATGACATATCAAGGGCAACACAATATTATCACATCATATCCCTAATAGAGTAGGCAGAAAATAATCAATAAAAATCGAATGATAGTTAAAAAAAAGGAGAATAAAAATGATTATAATACTTTTGAAGTGTCATGTCTATCAGTGCAAGTCTATAAGGAAATCTCCGGTCGTACCAATTCAATTGATCAGCAAAGTTTTATAACACTGTTTACCTAGTGTATCGAATGATACATACTTGCTGATTAAATACTCATATCCATCAAGCTTACTACTAGGTTAAATACCACATATTATTTCTTTGATGTTAATCCAGTAAAAAAACTCACTACTGTACCTAAAAAACGTAAATTCAACCTTTTCTGACACGTCATGGGTTTTTAATTTCGCCCGCCTCGTGCTCTGCGCGACTTTAATTATTTTCAACTTATCAGACGCATGTTTGTTTTTTTAAATGCCTGCTATCGCATTTATTAAGCCTACATTGCTGTTTGGCAAAGGCATGTGATGATTGCGCTGTCCTGTGTACTCACTGACTAAAGTTTTTTATACTAGTACGTCGCCAGTAAAACTTTATAATTTATTCAGTCATTTCAAAACCTATAAAACCTTTATAAGTGATTTTTTAATGTAAATTAGTATACATTCATTCGATAGTTGTTCGATGATAAATATTTACTGAAATGTATAATTTTGTTTTATTAATATATTTTTTAGTTTTATTTTCTCTTATTTTTTATTATTCTGTACATTTAAGACTCAAGCTTTTTGAAATGAGACTAGCAGTGGAAGCGGATAGTCCTGGATAATCAAAAACATTAATATTTATATATTAACTCAATACACTAATGCAATGCGCCATGCATCGGATCAGAGATTATAGAAATTTAATCTCATCAAAATTATCGTCGTAATATCTGGAGTGTTTAACTATTCGGTAGTATAATGTTGTGATAATGCTATTACAGTGAGTGCTCTGTGTGTTATGTTAGCGAGGCATTGTTGGAATAGCGTGCAAGATTATAATTAAATGTGTAATACTCGAAGAGATCTACATCTTAGATCTATTGAAAGATTATTGCAGGATTTGAGTTATGTACTTACTTTGTTCAATCTGATCATTTTTATGTAAACATATTGTTATATTTTGTTTTGTTTAAAGAGCTTATTAGTTCACCGACGTCCAAAGACATTATAATATTATGTATGCAGATTATACATAATTATTTAACATTATAATGTCAGAGGATTTTATTTCCTTTTTTACCAATTACTTGTTTATAATATTGTTCTTTTTAATAGTGCCACTCAATGTTTTCCAATTATTTAAAAAAAACCGTTTAAAAACATGTACAAAAAAAGCTTTTTTTATTTTCAATCTTTGGAATATAATCCATGGTATCATGGTAAAAAAATGTACCTATGTACTGCGATGGATTTTATACATTCAAAATACTGGATCGATTTTTTTTATATTTTATTGTAATTTTTATTTGTAAGTTTTCTTTCCCGTACCAACACTAATTTATGCCATATTATCATTCCAACATTGGTTGTTTTGAAAGAAAACAATGATAAACCGTATGAATGAGAAGTAGCATAGGCGTTTTCGTGTTACTAGTTCCAAGTTCGATTTTTACTGTCTTATGATATAAAATAATGAAACCGTGAAATAAAAAAAAATGTGCGACCTAGGGATCTTTGAGAAAAGAGCTTATTTTTTCTTCGAAGGTCGGCAACTCATCTGTTAGACCTTTGGTGTAACGGATGTCTGTGGGCGTTGGTGATCACTTTAATTCAGGTGACCCACTGTTCCTATGCTATATATAGAAAAAACACTGAGACTTACGTTTACGCACGTCACTTGCGCACCTTTCACTTCATTCACTGTCATTAAAATGGAGTAGTATCTAAGCTGACGCACACAGTTTTGTATGATCATTTAGCTACATTTAACCTTTACCATTTAGCTCATTTAGCCTGTACAAGATAATAGCAACCACATAAGCCCCATGCACTTACATAATATATCTATCTCATGTAGTAGTCACAGAGACCTAACGCATCTTACCGGTTGCGGGATTAAATGCTAAACCGTATAATAGAGCATTACAGGTTGCTCGTTTTGTATATACCGGGCTTAGATAAGCGCGTTGCAATGTAAGGGTAAGTTCACATTGCGCTTGGTATTGTCATTATCAGAGTCATATTAATTCTTAAGGCCACCGCGCACATGTTACTTTTAGCAGCGGCGGTCGATTTAGCCGCATTTTAGAAACTGAATTCAGCGATCACACGCTCTCCAACCCATTTAAAATGCCGAGAGACTACCGCGACTGAACTCTACGTTCATCTAAATTCATCATCTAAATCGTGATGCAGCAAAGTCGCCGATTACCGATGGTAAAATGTGATGATGTGCTCTCTCTCGCCTTTATGGACGAAACTACCGTCGCGAGATAAAAGGCGCTAAAGGGTGAGGCGCTTTGAGTTGCAGTTTATAATACGATGGCTGCCAGTTAGTTGACACCAACCATTCATATTTTCACGCGCTTTGAATAATTTATATTCAAATTTCACTTTAGGTTTTTTGTAATTGATTCATTAAGAAACGATTAAGGTTAAATAAATAAAATAAAAAACACTTTATTTTGCACCAAAATAACAATAGCTGAGCACTTAAAACTAGATAGATACAGGTACAAAAAGGCGGTCTTACCGCTCTCAGCGGTCTCTTCCAGACAACCAATAATAAAAAGAAATCAACAAATACAAAAGAAGATAATTGGCACAAACACGAGCTTATAAGAGAAATTTTGAGTATTTTAATTTTCAAAGTAAATATAATGTGTAACATAGAAAAAATAATAATATTACTATCAATAGTAACACCTACATTATAATATATACTTACATCCACAATGATATATACATAATTATTACAATAATTATGAAAAAAATTGTACCGTTATATCGTTGCAAGTAACAATATCTATATATACTAGTGGACCCGCGAAGATCGATATTCGATCAGAGTGATTTTTTTTTGTAATCTAAAACTAAATAACATATGACATGCTATGACATTGTAACAATGTATGTAGAATTTTCAACATTAGCAAAACACACACACTTACACACTTATAAACTTCATCAATAATTACGTGTGTCCTCATATATTAATGTGTCAAATGCGTGGTAGTGTGTGTAGTTTTATTTACTAAATTAAAGTACTTTATAAACATTACTATTAAAAATATTAGCGTTCTGTTCTTTCTTCTTCTTGTCTTACACGTAAACTATAAGTGGGCCAAATTTCATACTCCTCCGTCTGCGCAATTTTCGTAAAAATGTTCCTAAAGTTTTTGCTTCACGTATTAATATATATTAGTTAAAGGTGACATAGATATCTATCAACGCACAGGCACAGCCAGGCCACTGGACAGATCGGGCTGAAATTTGGCATGCAAGCATATGTTATGACGTCAGTGTATAGACATCAGTTAAGAAAGGATTTTTATAAATACAACCCGTAGGGGGATGAAATAGGATGTTGAAGTTTATATGGATTTCTTAGAAATTAAACGCGGGTGAAACCGCGGGGCACAGCTGGTTTAATATATTAGTCTTTTAAAATCATCATCATTTAGACACCATTAAAATAAAATAAACTAAAAATTACGATTATTTGTTATACAAAGTCCAAGCTTCTCTTTGGGACTCTGAGCCAGAAGAGTAAGTAAGTAGGTAAGTATAAATTACGTAAAAAAATGTACTGTACGTAATAACTTGGGTACTTGTGTGTTGTCGCTCACTAGTCACATCACATGATTGGGAACAACAGTAAGTTCACAACTATTTACTTCACAATCTTACAGCTCACTTATCATAGATATAAACGATAAGAGCCTCCTTGTATATGCCAATCTAATATCACAGCAATAAGTATATGATTTTACATCATAATAGACATGAAGCTATAGCAATAAAGTGACAGCCAGTGGCCCATGGAGGTGTGAGGAGAAAAGAGGGCAGCGCATCTGTATAGCTCACCTCTATGCGGATATCTATGGGCGTCACGTGTGGAGTCACGAAAATGACTCCGACTGCTCGTTTGCTTCGTTATACCTTAAAAAAAGCGTGAAAGGACTGCTGCAAATTAACTGTATTGTAGAACTTATTAGATGTAGATTAAAAAAGAAATAAAGCAATGTACACACTTCCTTGCGTCCGGGCCGTGTGTGGGATCACGTCGTGACGTAATCAAGAGCGACCGACCGCGGATAATGAGCTTGTTTGTTCCTCGGTTTAACATCGCCTGCATGTCGCCGGTCGCCGGCCCTGCGACGCTATTTGTGTGTATTGTCAGCGCTAGGACACTGTTGTGTATTACGTAGTGTAATGAGTTTGTTTTTACACAGACAATAATATCTGTGGACTTGTTAACGTACGATTACTTACGGTGGAGACCCTAAGGACTTGTGTTATTGGTAGTCAAAGGAAATTAAGTAACTTTTTTATTTAAGAAATGTTATATTTCATAAAATTTATTTTTTAAAATACTAATATTACTTAGGTAATAAATACAAATATCCATGGTATAGGCGTGATTCTAAAACATACGCCTGTCGCTTGATAATAATCAAATGTACACATGATACTATTTTACGCGGCGATGTAGCGACTGCATCAATGCTGCCTCGCGATTTAGCGACTCTGCGATTGGGCGCAGTAGAGTCGTGCGACTCTATCGATGCGGTATCGCGATCTCGCGACTGCATTTAGAGACGGCATGCTTCCGAAAAGTGACTAAATCGCCGCATCTGTCTAGTCACTGCATCCAGCTTCTAATAAGCGACTAACTCGCCGTTTTAAAGTATCATGTGTGCTATCGCTCTAAAAAATATCGTAAATCATACACACTGGTAGTTCAAAAATAATGCAGTAGCCGTTAGAACTTATTATAGTGATTGTGTCTGAAAGGAAAAAAATAATATTAGTGTATTTTTTCTTTTCAGCTTCAAATTCTATACGCAAAAGATTCTGTTAAGCAGATGGAGGAACAGTCGAAGTCGAAGGTGGCCGAAAACACCTACAAACATCTGCATAACCGGAGAAAGAATTTTCTGCATATAAATTATTAAAATAACAACATTTAATTAAGTACTGTAATAAATGGAAATAGTAAAAAGTAATAATATATTATATAAAATAATAATTTCGCGAGGCGCACTCATATTTTAGGTGAACGCATTGTGGACTAACATTTACCGTGCCGTATACAATGAGTTATTTTAGTAAGTGTGTTTTATGGAATACAATAATAGCCCAGTTTATGAAATATATTCTGTTTGTTTTAGAGCGTGCTTCACGAAAAATTATGTATGTTTTTGTTTTGGAAAATGAGCCGTTTATGTAATAATAAGTGAAGTGTTTTGCTCACGTATGGTCTACGTCGAGTGAACTTTAGGTCTACAGCTTAGGACATAAAATAAACAACAACAACAATACATGTTCATGCCGATTCCCCATCAGATTTGATTTTTTATCAGTTTTCCAATTTTATCGGAATCTCGTTAATTGTTTTTGTGTGATGGGATTCCAATAAAAATGGACGAAGGCTGCGCGTTAGCTTGCCTGAATTTTTGAGTCTACATACTCTACATTCTTCGTCCTTTTGAATAGTAACACGCGAACTTCGATTTCATTTTCAGCATTCCTCTAACACTAGACAATACAATAGAGCTATCTCACAGAATTAGCACAAATTCCAAACAATTCAACAGCACGGGGAACAATTTGATCGAACGTCCTCGCATGGAAACTCCGAACTTATACGGAACTATGAGACAAATCAATTCTACTAATTATGTATTCTCAAACTTGATTCCAAGTGCATCCTTTACGGTTAAGGTAACGGATTGTAGACGCAAACTCATATGACAAATAGCTGTATGTAGAGTATGTATCTTGTAAGATATAGAGTATTGCAACAATACATAATATACAATTCATAAGTTATGGTACTAATACATATTGAAAATATTAAAAAAAAATCCAAACTGATGATGTACTTAATAATATCTGTGGACTTATCACAATACGTTAGTCTAGTCCCGTTGTAAGGACTTGTGTTACGAATACAAGACAACGGAAATATATAAATTAATATGTCAAGCAAAAACTTCGGATACGTTTTTACAAAAAACGGAGACATATGGGCACACTTATAGTTAACGTGTAAGAGAAGAGTAGAATGCTAATATTTTGTAGTAGTATGATGATTATAAAAAGTAATTTAATTAAATAAATAAAACATTACCCACACTACCATGCATTTGAACATTGTTATATAAGACACACGTAATTACTGATGAGGATTCTGTGTCTTTTGCAAGTGTTGTAAATTCTAAGATATACAAAAGTTGAGTATCGTAGTTACAATGATATAATAGATCGAATTTCGATCTTCGCAGGTTCCCTAATATAATATGTTTTATAAATTTTAGTTATATATTTAACTGGCGCAACTTGCTCCCCTTGTACCACTGCGCCAAATTGGTCGTCAAATTTTAGTGTAAAGTGATGTTTTTATCTTATTAAATATAAGAAGTAGCTTTGCATTACAAAACAACCCCAACCCCCGCGTGCGATTTGTAAATTTTTGTTAACTCACTGTAAGAAAAGAAAAAAAACACATTGGCAAGTTGCGATTTTTCAGGTGACAACTGTTTTATATTATTGGTACTCACAAACAAATCAGAATCCGTAAGAATCTCACAGGACTAAAATATAAATTATCAGTTTGTAGTAAAACTTTTTACTATTACGTAAAAATATAATAAAATAAACGTCGACGCTGACGCGTTACTATGGCTACTACTTAGTATAATCTTATCGTTGTCAGCTGCTGCTTACATAAGGAGCAGAAGTGCCCTCTCATAGGCACAACCTAAGTTTTGTTTCTCGACAATAATAGTAATAAAGAATACATGTAGGATTGTAAAAAAAAGTTTTTGGCATGGATCATGTAATCAATCTTATTATGTTTGTAATTATTTTAAAAATTTTAGCACTTGGTGTAAGCCCGTATTATACTTTGTACATCTATTAGAAAAGTAAAAAGATTGTTTTCTTGAAAAATAAATAATAACAACTTTATTTGCATAAAACATGGTTATACAATGAGGTGTTACACACAAATGAACATGATGAAACAAAAAAAAATATGGTATGTTTCCATTGGGTGTTTCTATTAATTAATAATAAAATAAAAAAATAATAATTAGAAGGTATTAAGTAAAGGGAAAGAGATTGGAGAAATTTACGCATGACTCAGAGGTAAACTCATTTTAATTATAAAGACCTATACACATCGCTAATAATTCGCTTCCATGACGTCACTTGACATTTCAAAGCTCTTGAACCGCATGTAATAAACCACATTTGCTGTCATACATATGCATGGAACAGTTCTCTTAAACGATGTTAGTCTCCCTCTTTTACGTATTTACAGCTGTGCAAGTGTGACAGAGATGAAAATAATTCAGGAACACAATATGTTGTTGATAGCGCTGATGAATTTTGTGTCAATTGTTTGTTTGACAATGACTTTATCATTATTTGTGGAAATTAATGAAATTGTTGCCTCGATCAAGGTCTGCCAATTTTTATAAGATATTTGTTAAGTAAGTCAGCAAAGCACTAGCTTAGTGGATACATAATCCCCACCATGTTCTATCCTAGTGGAATCGGTGGGGATCAGAAAGCAACTTAATCGAGGGAGCTATTCTTGTACCCCTCGTAGAAGCAGAGACGATGAAAGAACACGAGGAGGAATGAGACGCTCTTGCGAACGGAACAAGGGACAAGGATGGGAACCTCTACAACAGAGAACTCTATATGGATGTGGCATTGGTCCCTTAGGGAGCTGACTAGCAGTTGGGCTGCCCCGATAATTAAAAAATATTCTGGGCACTCCACCGGAAGCGGCATGGTGATGGCGCTCGCAATGGATTTAGTGGATCAAAACAAACCAGTTTCGCGAGCCACACAAGCCATTAGACGCCACCAAAAATAAAATCCCCCATCGTCCACATTTTTGATGATTTATGAAGTATATTAAGATGAAAATGTTACTTTTAGAACAGAATCCATCATATAACATAAATTATACACAGAAATCAAAACTTATGTATAAGACGTAGGGTGCAAACGAGCCGTCAGAAATTTGAAGTGAATACCATCTTAATTTTTTTATTTATTATTATTCACGTATTTCTTACACAGATGTTTTAATCTTTTTTTCGCCATTAAACTTTATCATTATTCGTGGCAATTCGAGTCATTAGAAACTCACAACCCGGATGAAATGTGGCGACCAAGTCACTTAACGGCAGTATTACGTAAGCGAGAATTTCCTCCCCTCTCGTGTTGACCCCACTCCGTCGCAATGCAGCCTGGCACATCATATTTTACTTCCAACTTATATTAGCTGATTCCTATTCCTAAGAGTATTATGGGATTTGAATAACCTATATTGCTATGGATTACGTATCCTTTCAAATCTTGGCCTTAATATTATATGCGATCACATAGCCTTGTACCAAAAGATATTAATGGAAATCGTATTCCTTGGGAAATAATATTCTATTTATAAAAATAAAAACCATTTTAGATTGTAGCCAAATCCTTGTGTTTTATTCATATCTACTATAGTATATAGGTAGGCAGACCAACGAGTAGTCCACAGCCTTTATATCAATAATGATGCACGTAGTCATTCGCGTTTTTTGTATGCAAGCCACACAAGGTGGCTCATGGAGGGGGGAGGAGAAGGAAGGGCATCTGTGTAGCCTCTACGCGAATGTCTATAGGCATGGGTAGTCACGAAAATGGCTCCGACTGCTCGTTTGCCCTCCTATACCACAACAAGCCCATTAGAGGGGATAACACACAGCTTCTCTTAAATGAACTATTAAAGAAGTATCTCTCTCAAATAAAATAAAATATCGTTTATTGATATGCTGCTCACAGGATTTCGTCGAAAAGTCGCATGCTGTTGGAAGGAAACGAATCTGTGTATCCTCTCTTGATGTGAATCACAATGTATTGTTATGTATATTTTACCAGAATAATCTGAGAATCTTGATTCTCTTTTTGGAAACGTGGAATGATTTACATACACAAACAATAATGAAGTGAAAGAAAATATTGGTGTTAACCCAAAAATTGTTTTAAGTTATACTTCTTATTGTTGTTACGATTAACATACATTTAAACCTGGTAAAAGTTCTACAGGCACTTGCAATCATATAATATATAATCACACTCACTTGTCTCCTTCACAAAAAAATGCTCGGTTCGAAATTATCACAACTTTGTTGGTAACTCTTTTAAGTCTGATACAAAATATGAACTTTGTATTCGGCCGTTGGGAGCCGTAAGATGCTAAAACCATCTCCACTGGATATCAAGAGTTTAGAGTAATTTCACTTAACCTCAGTAATTATGCGGGAAGTACGCTTATTAATTAAAAATAACCGACATTGAACTGTAATTGTACCATGTTTAAAGGCAAATAATAATATTTGTGGACTTTACACACCACGTTAGCCCAGCCCCGTGCTAAGTACCGTAAGGACTTGTGTTACGGGTACTAGACAACGGAAATATATTTAATATGTTTTTATAAATTTAAGAAATTTTATATATTTAAGATTTTTATTATAGAATTACATATAATACATAGATAAACATCCATGACCTAGGCGGGATTCGAACCCGCGACCCCTGGCGCTACATGCTCCACACAGCCGAGCCCTGTACCACTGCGCCAGCCTGGTCGTCAAATAATATATTAAAAAATAAATATATAATTATTATTATTAATAAAATCCAAAAATATGCCTTCTTAAATCTAACGATACTGCGTGCTATTCAGACTGTAGCAGGGTAAACACGAATGCATCAGTAATGGATGTACAATATAGCTCTTTTGCTCTAGTTACTAGAAACAAAGTAACGGTTCACAACACAAGACTACAGATCCAAAGACATGTGCATCGTCCCGAAAGTTTTGCTATCCAGCATGAACAATATTTCGAAAAGTCAAATAACCCATTGCACTTACAGTAGCAGATTACTGATCCTCACTTTCATTTCGCCAAATAATATGTTTTCATCGCTCTACATTGATAGAGTCATCCGCTTTGTCTTACCTACTTTAGTGCTGTTATTTAAGAGTACATACTAAAATAACAATTTAAACAAACCTAACTGTAATTATATTATATCAATCAGTTAATCACAAACGAGGAATCTAAATCTATAAAATAAGTTTACATATTATAATGTAGGCGTAAGTAGTCACTGCAACGCAATTTTATACCGAAAAAAAAACGTATAATATACTCTATATTATTTCGTATGATTTTTACGTTACAATGTCATTTATCAGATTTCCCGCAAGACGTTCGGCGCCACGGTGGCAATAAGTAATTGGAGTTTTACAGCACCCGATAGGACGCAGCAGGATGTATTGAATGATAAATAGTGACATTGAGTCGCGTTTTACATTACCTTACGTGTAGCAGCGGCGTCAGAGCTCGACACATTATTATATTGGCAATTTAAAAAGGGAAACTTCAACGACGACGTTGGAGTTAGAAATGTTTTTAAGATACGTAGATACGTGCTACGTAGTTCATGCATATCGTGCTACGCTCGTTCGTAGCACATTTATTAGGCGCTACGAACGTGTGCTGTGCTACGCACTGGTGACTGTTACATTATATTTGATTTTTATTGATTTGTAATTTAAATGATTAAAAATTGGAAATATTATAAAAAACGTAGGTATTTACTAGTATTATAATTGATTATCAATAGAATGTTCAATAGAGAGGCTTAAATTTTTACTGCTACCTGCAGTTTTTTTTAAATGTTCTTGGACGGGAACGGCGCTAAGGCATGCTGTCGGATATCGAGTAGTGTGTAAGAGTCAGGTTAAGATATAATTGAGTAACACGTTTGCCCGCACATTTGACATGCGGATAATAAAAGCGGATGTAGTACTCCCAGACTTGATGTGCTCGTTTTTTCTTCTAATTCAATAAAAAAATCAGTAAAAGTACATCTACATGAAAACCAAGGCTCATCCCTCACAGGTAATTCAAATTCATGCCCCAACATAATAGCCAATATTACATGTATCAGATTTATTCAAAATCAATCAATCACCACATTTTCCTGTCGGGCTTAAAGAAAATAAATCTTTTGTAAAAGTTTTCCGAACGAGATACATATTATTCATGAAGATGCCAATACTCTGATTGATCGACCTGTTTAGGCCGCGTTTCGTGATAATCATACATTTAGGCTCAAACGATAATATTATTACAATGTAAATTATAATTGTTCAAGTTTAAGCTTGTTTTATGCTAAAAACATGCTTTCTTAATACTTATATTGTTTTATTTCCTTCCTGTCAGCCATAGAACGCCCAATTCTGAAAGTAGGCCTACCGCATAGATTGATAGAACAACTGATTCGATGCTGCATGCACTCGGCGGTTCCCAGAACGCTTCTTCAGGTCGTCCGTCCATCTAATGGTCAGGTGTTTTTTATGTTATAGGGAGGCAAACGATGAGTCAGATCTGTTTTCATGACTCCTGACGCCCATAGACGTCCGAATAGAGCTTATATAGATGCGCTGCCCACCTTTCTCCTCCCACCTCTATGGGACACCGGCTAATTACACACCGCACGAAACGACACAGCACAGCTGCCACTTTACGGCGCCGTTCGCGTGTAAACGAGAGGTACCTCCGCGGTCGTATCAACATTAGCGAGGCAGTGTCTTGCGATACTTCCACTCTAGAACGTTTCTGCCCCAGCAGTCATCAGTTGTGGCTATATAACCTATTCACTGCCATTTTAACTTGCTGCTTCGGGTGGCAATGTCAGTAACCTTTGTCTATGAGTCTCCTCATTTTTGCTTCCATCGCGTAGTGAGACATCGAGCATCGTTCTCTCCATAACTCGTTGAGTTACCTTAAACTTTCTCATAATGCCCTTAGCTAAAGATCATGTCTCTGTGGCATAAGTCGTAGCTGGTATCATACAATGGACTTTTGTTTTAAATATTGAGGTGTACTGAAGCCATAAGTCAAAACAAAATACTATAAAAGATTCGGACAAAACTGATATCAGATATGTTCATGTGTTTTGTGTAGATTTTATACCATTGAACGGATAAGGTTTAAGTCGAGCAATTGATCTCAACTGGTCAATTTCTAAATTGGGGAATTAATTAAAGTCGATTTTATTATAAATAAAAATAAATGCTATTTCTTTATTTTTGTGTGTATTTGAGTTAGTCGCTGCTAGCTACTTGTTTTACGGATAGGGAGTAAGGTATGTAATATATACAAATAAGAAAACCTGAAGGTCGGACCAAATTTCAAAAACTTTATTCATTCGAAGTTTACCAATCTAGTCACGAATTAGGTCCTAAATTTATTATTTGCTTTTGAGTACTAAATACGTTCCCAAGAATACGACATAACAGTATAATATATTTTTAAACTTATTTAAAGGAGAGTTGTGATGTAGTATCATAAGTATAATACAAAATAAGAGATATCAATTATTAAATGCAATAGCAATTTAATAAATTGCAATGCTTGTTGAGGTGCGAGTGTCTGTTGCGAACGTTTTATTTAATTAAAATTGATAATAAACTTAAAATATCGCAGTATATAAATCTCTAAGATGTGAAATTGAGCTTAAGCTTAATCTGTTTGATAATAAACTCATTATACAATATAAATATTATTTATTAATTTAAGTCCCTGTGGATTCAAAACAACTAGTGTTTGTAGTGCACAATTTTATTAAACTAATATCTAAAGAAACACTTTAAAATTTCTTTGTCCGTCATTACTAGGGAGGGAATTGCATTTAAAATGCACTGTTGTGTGCTTGCGGACAACTAGGAATAAAAGTTTGAGCACTGACGCCATGTTCGTAAGTAATTATCTGGTATTACTTTGAAAAATTCCTCGAAACTCTCCTTGAAGAAAATTCAGCATAAACTGCAGGGCTATTCCACATTTATACAAAATGCCAAATAATCAAGCTATTATATTAGTAAGAGGTAGTCACGCTGCATGGAAACATACAGCCGAATCTGACCGTTACGATCGGGGAGGTACCTCTTGCTTACACGAGACCGGCGTAATGTGACAGCTGTGCTGTCGTATTTTATGCGGCGTGCAAGTATCTGGTGGCCTATGGAGGGAGGCGCATGTCTATGGACGTCGGTATTTTTATGATGAAAATGGCTCTGATTTCTCATTTGTCCCCTTATTCTATAAAATAAACATAAAAAAGGGTAATGCTTGCAAGTCTTATAAGTAAGATCTCGCTAATGTTACGCCTACCGTTTCTTCCATTTTATCTTAATCGCTTCAAGAAACTCAATATCGTTCTACACGTCGCTTTTTATTCTCTCCGCCGTGTTCCCCGACGGCAAACAATAGAACTTGAGAATTAGTTTTCCGATTGATGACATTGTTGGGGTTTTTTTACGATTCTTCCGAGCCTCCTTGAGAACTTATGTGATTATTTTCTTGTAATGTCTTGTTTTTTGTTATTGTTACGTCTTGTCATGATTTTAATTAATATTTTATAGTCTCATTTACCGTCCGCTACGAATGTATTTTCTTCTAATGTTCTATGTTTATATAATATTTATTCAACACCTTCTAGTGTTAATAATCATACCAGTTATATTTTATTTAAAGCGAATTTCAATTGATAATTTTGTTTGTTTTACAAAACAGAAATAGTCAATTAAATCTTACATACTCTTGCATCTTGTAGAAGTTATTGCACTGCATCATTCATTATGACTTTTTGATGACAATCAACGATCAGTCCATAGATATTCTTATAACTATAATGCAGATGCTTTACCTTTTCTTCGTTCTCCTTTCTGTGATATACTGTAACTCACAAACTATACGAATCGCCACAGCATAGTTACCACATTATTCATCATATTTTGAGCGAAATGCAGCCGAATTGGTCCGGCACGAGCGGGCAGGTACCTCTCGCTTACGAGACCGGCGTAAAGTGGCAGCTGTGCTGTCGCGTTTCGTGCGGTGTGTAAGTAGCCGGTGGCCTACGGAAGATGGAAGAAAAAG
>LUGF01028373.1:48567-62363 GCA_001625245.1 Calycopis cecrops | reverse complement strand
TCTCGCCGCGACCGCCTCTCCGCGCGGACGGCCGTGCTGTGTGCACAGGCAACCGCGTCACACACAGGCAACCGCGTAACCGCGCGGATCAAGAATTTCAATTTAAAAAAATTTTAGGTATTAACGGATTTCATAGAGCCCAATGTAACTTGAGATTCACCTCACCGCCAACCGCGTGCCGTGTGTGATCCACCATAGACATAGCATGGAGACCATACAGATACGCTGCCCTCATTTCTCCTCCCACTTCCATGGGCAAGCGGCTTACACACCGAACAAAACGCGACAGCTGTCGCCTCACGGCGGTCTGGTGTAAGCGAGAGGTATCTCCCCGCGGTCGTGCCGGTCCAATTAGGCATGCAAGCACGCAGTATGGCACTATCTCTTACTAAAAACGTAACGCACTTGCGTTTGTTTTAATTTTAGGCAAGATATTAGATTCGCGAGCGAAACTGGTTGCAAGTGATCGCTCTGAACCTGGTTGCAAGGGATCGCTCTAATATCCACCACCAGTAATTGCTGGTGACTAATTGCGCCGGTTTTTTTTAGTATAAGGGCATAAACGAACAACCTAAATCTTTTGATAGTTCATGACTTCTGACGGGTGTCTGTACACCCGCACAATTGTTATGCAGACGTGTTGCTCTCACCACACTCCTCTCTTCCTAGTTAGGCACCCTCCACATACATATATAATTAAATTATTAGAAAGTGAAAATTGTGAATCTTATATTGTATATCATACTACCTACGTCCCGCTGTTTCATCCGCATAAGTTTCCTTCCGTGCAAATATCGAGATAATAATAATTATGTAATCCTATATGACATCCGACCTGTTAGTAATATTCATGCGAAATTTGAAGAAAAAAGTTCTGAAAACTATATTTTTGGCCTCGAACTCGATTGTAGATCACGGCCCAAGCATTCTTTAAAAAAAACCTATTCAATGTACAGTTTGACTTTCTTACGATTTTATTATATTTATGTATAGATTTTATTTTGTTCTTATGATTCTACTATTTATCCTAATTATGCTTAGTGCCTTTAGGCTTTTGCCATTTGGTTAGGAAAAGGCTATTATCATTTCAAAAATAAAATATTTTCTACTCTCTTAGTGATTAAGCGTTCTGAATTTGATAACCTTCTAAAATTATGGATATAGAATATTTCTTTCAAAAGAAATATTTTAAAATAAAAAAAATCAGACTTTAAAGACATAAATCGTTCAAATATCTTTCAAGTCGCTAAAGTTATAGGCATTGAAAAACATTACCTTTCTAAAGTATAGTAGTTATAATTATATGGTAATAGTTATATTTTTTTAATAATAATAAGTCATCGCCAAATTGAGCTTCAATTGCCCTAACTGCCTTAATCCAATTTATTCTACATGCTATCATTTAGAGCATAAACTTTTTCACACATATGTAATTCACACATAACGTTCACTTTATTACTTCACACATACACGTTCCACCATCAGTTTACAGGCATTAGTGAACGCCAACTTTCCCCAAAACCGCCCAACCGAAAAGCCCATTAAAACGCCATATAAAACCTCCTAATGAAAATTTTCGTGTCTAATTTCCACCGAAACTAATTTAGAGGCATTCATCCAGGTAACAATAGTGAATGGTTGATTTCACGCGAATGACTTTAAGAGGGCCGCCGCATAACCCACGTATTACAAACGGGCTGTGAATGCTTTCGGAACACGTACAATACAACGCTTACCGACTTACAAATAAGAGGAAACTATTAAGTAATTTTATGAGTTTTCTATTGAATTTAATAACTTAATTAACCACACGCGTGCAAGTTACGGTCTTTAATAATTCGTACAAAAGTTAGTCTATTACGAAGTAGTATTTTAATACTAATTTTTGTTTTTTGAAAAAAATTGAAACAGCTTAAAAGCGTGCTTTCTGAAATTATAGGTAGTGTCACACTGCATGCTTGCATGCAGCCGAATTGGGCGGGCACGACCGGGGAGTTACCTCTCACTTACACGAGACCGGCGTGCGTAAAGTGACAGCTGTGCTGTCGCGTTTCGTGCGTGTACGCAGCCGGTGGCCCATTGAGGCGGGGCCTCCCACCTCCCTGGACCACCGGCTACTTAAACACCGCACGATATACGTAATTAATATACAAATGAAACATAACTGTAAAATCTGTACCTATTGTAACAAGTTAATTATGTACCTAATTGTTGACGAATATACGTACAAACAAAATAAATAAATAAAAATTTATGAAATGCCATGTTTACACGAATCTATTTCATTGCATAGCCGTTAAATAGCCGCTAAGGTTGATAGACACACCAGACTTTGTGACGCGATTTAGCGACTCTCTTAGCGACCGGTCGCAGTAGACGCCATCTCGCGACTGCATTTAGACGTTAATTGACATATATTATCGACAAAATCGCCGCGTATGGCGATTTGAAGTGTGTGCTCCCCGCGTCTAGTCGCTGAATTCAGCTTCTAAAAAACTACTAAACCACCGGTCGCCGCGTCGAAAAGTCTCTTGTGTGCTGTCACACTTAACCACCGACCACCCCTACTAACGACAACTAGCGGTTAGATAACGATGATAATAAAAATACAAATTGCCAATGAACAAAAAACACAAACTAATTTGGCCACAAAATCGTACATTGCATGCGTCACGACACGACAACTTACTAAAAACCCACCACGCCCCACTTCATCAAATTAAAGTTTATTGAATAGCCTCCCGAATGCTTAGGGCGTGTTCGAGAGGGACCGAATCAAGGAAAGTTCACTTGTATCCCGGAATTATTCATGATTCGTGAGTTTCGATTGAGAGAGCTAATAAAATCTGTGGGCAGAAGGGATTTAACATGTTTAGTTGCAAATATTTCATCCGCTTTTGGCGGTGCTGTGTTTATTGCATATTTTAATGTAGTTTTAAGTGCTTAGGACTATATTACCGCTCTTTACCGCTTTTTAAAAAACGACACCATAGCCATCATTTTACGCCTGTATTCCGAGAACGTGGAACTTTCAGTCGTGGTAGTCTGATTCAACAATCTATATAGAAATGTTAATACTTACATTTCTTGTGTGCGCGCGTATGACAGTGAACTCCTCCTTAACGACTGGACAGATTTTGACGAATTTTTTATCGTGTTGAAGTGGATGGTTTAGTATCATAAATCCGCCAGATAGCGCTGCAGTCCTATGACAGAATGTACGCGGGCGAAACCGCGGACCATCATTTGTGTTATATATGAAATCGTGTTATACAAAAAAGAAACTTAATTTAAGGCCATCATAATCATAGTGCCGGTGAAGCGAGCTCAGTTCCTTAATTTAATAGATTTCGGAAATTTTCATGTACACGAAAAGTTTGGCGACAATCGGAGCCCTACAGTTGTTTGTTACGGTTGTTTCTAAACTAAATAGGGGTTCGGGGATCAATAAAAAGGTACTTTTGTTACGTACGTAGCGATAAGTAGCACTGATTTAGAAACATTTAATGTTCATATAAATTACTAGCCGCTGCCCGCAACTTTGTTTACGTGAATCCGTTTTTTTACCGCAGTGGGATAAAAAGTAATATGTAGCCTTCCTCACTAAATGCACTAATTAATACTAAAATAATTTTTCAAATCGGACCAGTAGTTCCAGAGTTTAGAGCGTTCGAACAACCAAAAAACAAAACTCTTCAGCTTTATATTATTAGCATTGAAATGTAGATATGGGGGTAAATCGGGATTCATTGCTGAGCGAAGGACGGAACGGAACCCAATAATGTAAGGTCTATTCTTGGGGGTAAGAGTTTTGCAGAAGCAGCAAAGGATAATTCTTTTAAATATATTGTTTACCTTGCTACGATATTGAGCATGCCCTGTAATTATCGGTTGTGAAATAAATACAAAAATAAAATGTCAAGTCCTCTACAGAGAATAATTATAATATATCGTTTTAAAAATGAAATAGTTAAACTAACAACAAAATTGTGAGACCTATTTCAAGTGTTACATTAAATTGTAATTTTTATATGAATATCTATGTCTGTATTATGAATAACTTCAAACCTGATATTAAAGGCTAATTCTGTAAAGGCATCACTTATGTACAATTACGTAATTGTTAATTGTCCAAAACGTCGGAAGATTAAATAATTTGACTTCTTAGTTTGAATTCATGGAATTCAACAATGACAACAAAGACGTTCCATACAATTTTTGACCGTCTCTTTAAGAGTTAAGCTTATTTTGTTACTATCAAATTTACTTAAATACTTTTATTATCAAATAAAAATATTCTCATTTAAATTTAAGAAAAAAATAATATTCTCTCATTTAGTTCAACCAATCTGTACACTACCTGTGGTTAGTTTACATGTTGTTTTTAACTTCTGGGACCTCTTACAGTCTTATGAGTTATGATGGATCTCCTGCCAGTATTCGATGATAAAGCGGCAATATAAGCTAATTTACATAACATAATTTACTAAGAAATCTGCACCTTAACTCGATAAAAGAAAAATCAACTCGATGACTGGTCGCGCTTGCTAAAACATATTTAATTCCAACAAAATAAAGTCCATTTTAGATTGACCCACGAAGGCGCACAGTTCCGTACAAAAATTTAATATGTCGCATAAAATATTCAAGGCGAAACTTATCCTTCTATCGCTTCAGTCATTATTACTAGCCAGTCAGACAATGAATAAAATATTACAAAGTAAATTGGCGTCTTGGGATATCCGCTCAGTAATTTGCATCTTTTACGTCTCGGTGAGGCTTCTATGAAACCTAACGTGCATAGATTATTATCTTACTGTATAAATGTAAGATAAGCATTATTTTCCTTTGTTTCATCGTCGCGATGGATATCATTGTCATGAACATCACCAGCAATCTAACATCAATATTTACTCGTACCTTTGTGGTTATTGTTATAGGAATCAATATGTTTATATTTACGTTTGTTTTGGTTTAAATGTGTGTTTACCATAGTTTCACACGCGTTTTTTCAATCAATCAATCAATCAATCAATAATCTTTATTTGCTGGAATATGGTGTACTTGGTTGTTCGAATCTACGTATTATTTTATCTGCATATTCTACTAGTTAGTACATATTCTACTTTTAGTAGATACAGTTGTCTCATTCGTCCAGTAACCTCATCTTTGCCTAATTTTCAACTTCGTTTATTGCGTGATATAAGAATAAACATACATAATACATATGATAGTTATAATATTAATAGGAAACTAGTGAGTTGCCTTAAAATCTTTATAAATGAAGTTTTTATGTCAAATAGCTGTAGTAGAAATTGGAGTTTCTATATAATAATATACTTCAATTTTGTTTGGATAAATTGTAGTCAAGAGTACTCTTTATTTTTCTACATGTCGATAGCTGAAGATCTTCAAAACGAGTCCATAATTAATATTTTATTTTTTATTGTGAAACTTACGCTATTAAGATGGTTAAATTGTTAAAGTGAGTGAGAATGCTGCGACGACAAGAGGTTGTGATCATCATTTATGGCCTTGTTCGAATTCCTAGGACTTTTATTCTGCGCTACATACATTGTACATGTGAAAATCTGAACCCATGATGTACCCTATTATTAACACCAGAATGTTCCTTCAATTATTACTTCCCTTCCATAATTTGCATCTTTTACATCGCGATAAAATTTCTATGTAATCTAACGTACATAAATTACGATCTTCCCACCTAATTTATTCGAAGCATTAATATCCGATGTTTCGCTATCGCCATTATAATTTTTTGCTTCATTATCATAATGATTCTAATCACAATCATCACCAATATTATGATCGCAATGATCATATCAATATCATCATCGTGGTCGTCTATCATCAGGATTTTCTTTTATAGTCGCTGTTTGACAAAGCCTTTTTTATAGTAGGTATAAGGGAGCAAACGTGCAGCAACGAACATCTGCATAGAGATTATACAGATGCGTTGCCCTCCTCCATCCTCTTCTTTCTATGGGCCAAGCCTTATAGCAATAACTATTTAAAAAAATATGTCATTGATACATTTATTACACGATCGTCTCAAAAGGACAGTAATGTATCTAAGTATTTACTTATAATATTATGTATCTACATATATATGCATTACTCATTTTTATCAGTCTTTCCACTTTGATCAACTAAACGGACCAACTAGTTGTGCAGAATGGAACTCGTTTATATGCAACCAGCTACCGCTTGATGTGTCGTTAGTTTCAATAAAATGTCGCAAGTGACATTCGTACAATAAATATATTTTAGCAGTCGGATTTTTGATAGGATTTTTCTGCTGAATTCTTATTAGGTCAGAAGTCATTTCCATTAACTTCGTAATTTTCTTCATAGCCTCCTTAATTATCTTTGCAGAAGGATCCAATACTAATGTGTGTAATGCAGACCACGTAAGCAATATGGCTTAACATCTCATAAATGATATAGGTGTATATCGCGTGTACACTGTACATTATAGATTCAATTATGAGCTGAGAAGCCAGTAGAGATTAGGTTGTAGTTACGGCATGCTCAATTTATGTCTCATTATCAGAATCCTCGCCTGCTTCAGCCCTGTAAGTTTAACATTGGAATCCGATGTCTTGCTCATTTAGTACCGTAGTTACTATGATGGTTAATTAATATGGATTCATAATCCATTCAGCTTATAGAGGTTAGGAGGAGTAGGAGTTAGGAGGTAGAGTTGCCACCAGTAGTCTACTTATAAGTAATAATGCCGATGACTATAAGTACCCATAAAGTGCGACGACCAGTCTGGCGTAGTATAGGGCTCGCATAAGCGGAGCATGATGCACCAGGGGTCGCTGGTTCGAATCCCGTCTAGGTCATAGATGTTAATCTATGTATCTTAAATATATTTTCGTTGTTTAGTACTCGTAACACTCGTAACAGCTTAGCACGGGGCTAGGTTAACGAAGTGTGATAAGTTCTCAGATTATTATTATAATTGTTATACAGGGTTACTTATTAGTCACCGGTCAAATTTTCAGGTTTGGTTCAGAATCAATGATTAATTGATGTTATAAACGTATTTCTTGCTCCGTGGCAACCAATTTGCGAGACGCGACCGGTCGGCATCACTAATCTTGAAGTCGATACATTTCGTGCGCGAACAACGATCGATGGACCAATTGAAATTGATTTTCATTTAACAAAATATTACAATTAGACGATAAAATTTAATACACACCCATGGAATGATGTTTACTTCCTTATTTTAAATTTTCGCCGGTGACTAAAAAGTAACCCCGTATAGTTAAGTGACTCTAACCCAATTTACCACCGGATACTCATTAATACCACACGAAACGTGATAGCGATTAGTTGTAAGACTGTATCGTGGAAATATTATTATAATATAGGTTTTCTCGTCATGGGCCACCGGCTACTTACATGCCGCACGAAACGCGAGCAGAGCTGTCAATTTAAGCCAGTCTCGTATAACCGAAAGGTACCTCCTCGGTCGTGCCGGCCCAATTCGGCTGCATGCAAGCATGTAGTGTGGCACTACCTCTAACTAATGTGAGAGTTACGTTGTCGGCCATCCCGATCGGCTTCGGTTGGAAAACCAAAAGTTAGGACAACAGGTAATTTGAGTGAGTAAAAAAACTAAAGCGCAAATATTGTTCTAGTAATTTCAGGATCCAGTACCGCTGAGATTCAATTTAAAAGTTTTTACAGCCGTGCGACCTGTGGAAACGATTTTAACGGCAACTAATTCAATAACATAATTTTATGAGCGACGTTTATTGGAGGACGGAAGTAATCACTCCGGAAATTACTTAATCATGCGAGAATTAGGGGGTTAGTTCTCCCGTGGAGTTTGTGATTACTATTGTAAATACATTGAATGTCGTGATTAAATAACTTTACGAAACAATACGTTATTATCATTAAAAAATATAAATAAATTTTTGTCCATTAATAGAATAATCCAATTAGAAACTAGTAAATGCAATGATCAACTTCAAACAGTGTAACTTAAGTGAACTTAAATTATGAGTAATTTCATTTTCTAGTCTTGGTACTACCCCAGACATCGTCACAATGAGCCGCTGGTTGGGTCATGGAAATATGCTAACGCGCTCCGTGGCCCGGCCCTACAGTGGAGGAGAAGGAACCGATGGGGTTTAGTGGGTTTGGGGAGTCTCCCGATTCCCACATGGCACATACCTCTGAGGAAAGTCTCTGCATGTCTAAAGGCATTTCCAAACTAAAAAAAAACATCGTCACAACAACTTTTTATATAAAGTTACTCAAAAAGGTTCTCAGTTCGACCTGTGTATACGATATATCGTATGTATGCATATGTTGTTTGTCTACAATAGGCTATTTGACAGTATTAAAAATAAAAGCTTATAGAATTTAATATTTAATCAATATGATTTTTTTATGTCATTATGTAGTGAAATAATTTGTAAATAATAAATACTTTATTTTAAAATTTATTTGTATTCATAAGTCACGTGACACGAAACGACATGATTGACGACGAAAGTTGACGATGACGTAACACGTGCGAGAGGCAACAAATAATAAAGGCTGCATTCCGAAATCTACTGAGAGTATTAGATAGTTACTTTTAAATTTAATTATTTTGTTTTTTGTATTCTGTACTATGCACAATGAAGTATATTTCATTCATTCATTAATCATAGTAGCTACTAGTTAATCATTCATAGTTCTACTTCTACTCATGAATTTGACAACTGTAAAAGTTCTAAACAGTCGTAGTATAAAAGTACTAGCAGTGATTTTTGGAACACACTCATAATGTTTGTTATTACTTACGTCACATAATACTAACTTAACTAACTTAAAACTTGATAAAGCTAGTACGTCACAGACTCCATTTTGCTTAAAGAAGCATTTTCACGGGTTTTATAAATTATGAATCTTTAATTTGAAAATTTGAGATTAATACTTATCAGAATTAAAAACAAAAAATTGTATAAGTTCCTGGATCACTAATAAACATTCTGGACAGGTTTTTGAAAACTTGTCAAATAGCCTGTTATCTCGCTTAGCTAAACAGATTTAATGCGGTTTTCAGAAAAATATTTGTTAGGGCTCTGGTTTTTTAACCAATTTCAAATGGACTTTGAAGTCTGTATATTTTAAACCATTACCAAACCAACAAGTTAGATTTTTTTATGGTATACGGGGACAAAAGAGCATTCGGGGTCTTCTTCATGACCACCGACGCCCACAGACATCCGCACAGAGGCTATACAGATGCGCTGCCCTCCCTTCTCCTCCCACTATCCGTGGGCAAGCGGCTACTTCACACCGTACGAAACGCGACAGCACAGCTGTCACTTTACGCAAGTCTCGTGTAAGCGAGAGGTACCTCCCAGGTTGTGCCGGCCCAATTGTGCTGCATGCGAGCATGCACTGTGGCACTGCCTCTTACTGAATACTGATATAATTTAATTTTTAGTAGGTAGGTACCTTATATATATTTAAAGCTAACAAAGCATTTTTCTGAATATTTTCACATGCCTTACCGTTTAACTCGTGACGTCACCCCAATCGCGGTTGTTGGCGATTTCAATTCGGATAGAAATCTCGAAGATTACTTCGTGACATTGAAGAAGATTACTGTCATGTTAAAGAGATTTATTTTGGTTCCACTTTTATCTTATCTTTTGGGTATTTCTCTTTATAAATATTTTACTTTTTGTACTGTCTACACTAGAAAAATAGTTGTATGCTTATTAAGTTTAGATTTTCATGTCTTTTTTGTGGGCTATGTATTGATTCCTAGGTTAAAGAGGTACTAAGAAAATTAATAATTAATCTAAATTGTTTTAAAAACATAATAATACAATTTTGAATTAATGTTCAGTCTAAACGATCATTCATACTTTATTAATTTATAGAAAACTATTAAAAATATTATTAGTATTAAGAACAGTTTAGCAAGCAATTCTAGAACTTATCAATAATATTATAGGCAATTAAAATTAAAAAATTAAACTAAAGTGAGAACTAGCTGTAAAGGCAGCAAACATATTATTTAATAACTAAAGCATACGGGGGATTTGCATTTGTTTTATAATATACTGGCTTTCACCCGCAGCTTTGCCCGCGTGGATTTCGAACTTCAAAAATGGAGTTGTTATACATATGAACCTTCCTCTTGAATCACTCTATCTATTATAAAAACCCCATCAAAATCTGTTGCGTAATTTTAAAGATCTAAGCATACAGACACACAGACGGCGGAAAGCGACTTTGTCTTGTACTATGTAGGGATTTTACTAACCTTGCTTTTATTTAATAAAACAACGGACAAATTGATGAATTTTATCGGGGCTTAGTCAATTTATTAACAAGCCCGACGTTTAGAAGATGTCATTTCAGAATCTCTACAGGTGCTGAAACGGGCTTGTAAAATAATCAAAGAAACCGCGACTATTGTAACTGTGACGATCATAATATTTCTCAATGTAATGTAATTCTCAGTTGTCTAGATACAAAACAAAATTCACTAAGAAATTCGAATCACGTATAAACATGCAATAAATTCTTCCTTGCGAAGTTTTGCGAAATATCAAAAAATGTATTAACTCAGAAATCTGGTAACAAGTAAATTAAAGCCAACACTGTGAGCTCGTTAAACTTTTCGTGACTCAATTTAGTCCCGATCAAGATCCGCTCGATTTTTCAACATAATCACCGATCAGATAATGGTAATATTCGCGAGACAAGCAGGGAAAGTAGCGGAGGAAATAAAAAACGGTTTATCGAAAAAATCAGGGAAGGTCCCTGGAGACAAGAGAATTAAGGAGTCCACTAATGAGATGTTGATTGCATCCCGCGCCCCGTTTGTCGCCTCCTTTGCATTTTATTTTCTTCTCGCATTTTTCTTTCCGCTTCAGCCAACAGTTGAAATGCAGAATGCGTCCGCCTTTGTTGTTCTGTTTGAGGACTTATGCAGATTTCATTAAACGCTCCGCACTCTGTTTAAGTTATATGGCAGGGTAAACTTTCGATTGCGAACTGTTTTGTCACTTTCTTTATGTGTTATTTCAACTAAGTTCCACAGCTATTCTTACTAAAACAACTTGCTTGTTTCGTTTATAAATTTAAGTTGTCCGAAAGAATTTAATTAATTAACATTTTGATTTATTTAATCTATGAAATGAAAGTATAAATTAAATAAATAATAAAAATTTATTTCTGATATCAAACGCCGTGTTGATCGCCGGTGACTTAATCTGCCTTAGTCTCTTTGTAATAGCATTGTACCGTTTTAATATCATTCAAAATACACCAATTGATATCTCCAAAATATTTTTACCTCTATAAAATTTAAAAGTAACTCATGTTCTGAATAGCGATAAAAGTATGCGTGTGTCGCTATTACTTACCAAATCGGGCGTAATATTTTAATGGCTCGATCTAACAAAGTTACATTTAAAGTTGCCGTCGAAGTTTATAGCTAATTACACCTAATGTTCCCCTTAAACATTACAATTAACATTAAAATAGGGAAACTAATTCTGTACACGTCAAGGAACTTTACATTTCAACTGCCTCATTGTAATCTTAATTTAATTTTAGTTATAGCTTTATTTTAGCTTTAGCTCTATAACTATTATAGGTATACTAGCTTCCGCCCGCAGCTTCGCCCGCGTGGATTTCGGACTTCAAAAATGATTCAAAATTTTAACTTATTATGTTATTCTGATATGAAAGCTATATTACTGTAAAGTTTCATGAAAATCCGTTCAGTAGTTTTTGTGTGAAAGAGTAACAAACTTTCGCATTTAAAATATTAGTAGGATATACTTTAACACATTTACTCAGAGTAGTTTACTCACACAAAGTAGTTTATCTATGCGTATTTAACTCTTCATTTCTGAATGGAAGATATTATTTAGAAATCAAGGGAAAAAGGTCAAGATGAAGAGATTTTAAATACACTACACTCACTTAAATATTACAGATAAAAGACACCGTATTTGAATTACATTATAAATTAAGCCAACACGTTATGGAAAATGTTTTTTTATACTTTAGGATGTCAAACGGGAAATTGGAGAGGTCTACTGACTATTGGCGCCAATAGACTTCAGCTCAACTTCTACGCAGAAGAAATGAAATGAATGATTTTTTATGGTGTAGGAGGGTAAACGAGCAGTCAGAGCCATTTTCATGACTACCGACGCCCATAGACATCAGAATAGAGAATGACACCCATACAGAAGGACAGCACATGCTGTCCTCCTTTCGCCTCCCACCACCATGGGCCACCGCAGCTGTCACAGCTGTCACAGCACACCACAGATCACTTTACGCCAGTGTCGTGTAAGCGAGAGGAACCTCCGCGGTCATGCCGGCCCGATTCGGCTTCATGAAGTGTGGGCACTACCTCCTACAAGGATGATTATATAGATATTATTTTATATCCTATTCTTCGACTCGGACTACCAATCGGTCAGAGCTCTTTGGAGAACATCAACGCATAAGGACATAATAATGGATAGAGTACCTTCGTTACCTAACTTCCAATCATTATTGTATTAAGCTATTAATATTGCCGTCTTTTACCTTTCTGCTTCAATGGAACATTAGAAACTCACACATTTTAAAGGATGCGACTTGGCTGTCAATTCATGTCCATCGATATCACTTCATATTACTTGTACAAGTTTTGTAAGCGGTACTTGCCATACTGTATGTTTGTATGTCACCTCTCGCTTACCCGAGACCGGCTCTAAGTGACAGCTTTGCTGGCGCGTTTCTTTCGGTGTGTAAGTAGCCATGAAGGTGAGAGGAGAAAGGAGGACAGAGCATCTTTATAGCCTCTATGCAGATGTCTATGGGCGTCGATAGTCATGAAAATGGCTTCAACTGCTCGTTTTCCTCTATAAAAAAACATTATAGTTTTATTAGGTTTGCCTACAGAATTTGGTACTAAGATTGTCCCCAAGATAGAGTTTCCTTGTCCTACACGAAAATACTTTTAGCATGTTTTCATTTTAGTGTTAAGGCTCGGAAGGTATAAAATAGGAACTGCGTCCGGGGATACATTTTTTGTAGACACGTATTAATCAACATAATCTGTAAAAGGTATTTACCACCATAAAAGATAATGATGTCTCAAGGTTTTTTTTTAAAGTAATAGGGGGAAAACGAACAGTCGGAGCCATTTTTATAACTTCCGACGTCCATAGATATCCACGTAGAGATAATACAAATGCATTGCCCTCCTTCCTCCTCCTCCCTCCATGGGCCACCGGCTACTTACACACGACAGACAGAAACGCGACAGATTAGCTGTCACAACCTCTTACAAGTTTAAGCGAATATTACTCATTACAATAAAACAACTTTAATTGATTTTATCGCGGTTTATTTCATTATTTTACAAGTTCGATGTTTCAGAAGCTTTACAGCAACCATTCAGCAAGGGACAGAAATATAATTGAGGCAGATATTGGAATTATATTGTTAGTTAGTAGTAGTAGTTAGTAGTTCTATTTGCAAGAAAGAGGTAGTGCCACACTGCATGCCTGCATGCAGTCGAATTGGGCCGGCACGACCGGGGAGGTACCTCTCGCTTACACGAGACCGGCGAGAAGCGACAGCTGTGCTGTCGCGTTCCGTGCGGTGTGTAAGTAGCCGGTGGCCCGGGGAGGTGGGAGGAGAAAGGAGGGTAACGCATCTGTATAGTCTTTATGCGGATGTGTATGGGCGTCGGTAGTCATGAAAATGGCTCCGATTGCTCGTTTGTCCTCCTATAC
>LUGF01028344.1:121541-136001 GCA_001625245.1 Calycopis cecrops | reverse complement strand
TAGAGGGTAACTTGGATTAACACATAGTTTTTATCCCGAAAAAATGTTCCTGTGGGATGCTACGAGATGATGACTTTAATGTATTTGTTACTCCTTCACGCTCAAACTACTTAGCAGATGTTCATAAAATTTGACATATGGTTAGAAGAGAACCTGTATTAGGTAATATATGGGATATTTTTATCCCGAAAAAATGTTCCTGAGGATGCTATGGGATGTTGACTTTAATTTATTTGTTACTCCCTCACGTTACAACTACTTATCAGATTTTCATTAAATTAGTCATGTAGCTAGAAGGGAACCTGTAATAACATACCTATAGGATAGTTTTTATCCCGAAAAAAAATATTTTGGGTTTTGGGTTTTGATTTTTGACCGATTGGGTAGAAATTTTATATGGATATTTCGATGGTTACCTGGATGGTAAAAAAATACAATTTGATCCGGCAGGTGGCGCTTCTGTCTTGGATCCGGTAGGTGTCGCTTCTGTCGGAATGTCAACTTCTAAACGGCTCAACCGATTGGGTTGAAATTTTATATGGGTACTTCAATGGTTACCTGGACGGTAAAAAAATACAATTGGATCCGGTAGGTGGCGCTGCTGTCGGTATGTCAATTACTAAACGGCTTGACCGATAGGCCTGAAATTTTATATGGGTATTTTGATGGTTACCTGGATGGTACAAAAAAACAATTGGATCCGGTAGGTGGCGGTTCTGTCGGAATGTCAACTTCTAAACGGCTTAACCGATTGGGTTGAAATTTTATATGGGTATTTCGATGGTTACCTTGACGGTAAAAAAATACAATTGGTTCCGGTAGATGACGCTTCTGTCGGAATGTAAACTTCTAAACGGATTAACCGATTGGGTTGAAATTTTATATGGGTATTTCGATGGTTACCTGGGCGGTATAGAAATACAATTGGATCCGGTAGGTGGCGCTTCTGTCGGAATGGCAACTTCTAAACAGCTCAACCGTTTGGGTTGAAATTTTATATGGTTTGAAGCAGAGCAAGTTGATCGTTTGGGATGAATGCATAATGTCCCATAAGTACGCAGTAGAAACGGTAAATCGCAGCTTACAAGATATTCGCGGCAACCGATTGTAATGGGTGGAGTTGTTGTTTTACTGGCTGGTGATTTCAGACAAACGCTGCCAATTATTGACCTATTACTATAAAGAGGCACACCGGCTGACGAAATCAATGACTGTCTGAAATCATCAACGCTATGGACCCAAGTTAAAAAGTTTCATTTGACATGTAACATGCGAGTTCATCTTTATATTGACCAGGAATCTGGTGTTTATGCAAGGAAGCTGTTGGAAATTGGAGAAGGTCGAGTTGTAACTGATAGAGATGGACAAATTGAATTCAATGAAGAATTTTGCCATCCAGTTACCACGGAGACAGAGTTGATTAAGAACGTTTCTTTATTGTGGGATGTAGTATGTACATAAAGATCTTAATATCTATATTAGATGTTCTAACATCCTACCATAATAATGGTGTACAATAATCAATTAATTTTAAATTTACTTTAATTTTAAGTAGGGAAATAAAATAGAAACAGGGTGTTTCCATGACAAAACGATACCGCGTGTGAAAAAAAAAATATTCTCCTATAACTTTGATTCTATGTCATTTCGACAGAAAACATTCCAAACTACGACGTATACATATTTTTTTTTTGTTTGAGTAATTATTTTTCAATATTTTTAACAACAAACAGTAAACATGGGCTCTTTGGTTTAAGAGGTATTTTTGGACTGGAAATTGGCAACACTGTAAAAAACAAGTTACTGTAATTTGCCTTGTGTTTTCACATTGTATTTTGAGGTCATACATTCAAGTTTTGATGAGTGTTTTTAAAACTAAAAAATAATGGTTTTGTGGACCTTTTTCAAAGCCCGAAACGTTTCGAGTGTTACAGAGTTTTAGGATTGTTTATTTGCTTACTATATAGGCTATTTTATAGCCATTATATGATGTATGTTGCCGGTTATATAAATGTATAATTTCTAATTTTTTGCGATTTATGGCGTGCTTTTGTATATTTTAAAGAAGTTCACCCAGAAATAAAAAACGGCAAATCGTCATTTTTGTACCAGATGAAAATGATATATGCGACGTGCCATATGAGATTATTATTATAACTTTACCTCATCCTGCTCTGAAAATTAAAGGAGAACGTACTTATTACGAATTTTCAGATGCTGTGGATGTTTTCGAAAAATAGACAAAATATCGAAAATTTAGCAAAAAAAAGATTATTTTATATGATTGTTTTGTTTTCTTTTTCATATTATATAAAAATCTTTATTAAATATGTCATAATTCATAAAAAATGAGCTTTGATTTTGTATGGAGTTTGTACTCGTAACACCCGAAACAAATCCTTCGTAACACCCGAAACAGATTTTTACTTCAATAAAATAAAAAATAAAACTCTTTTAGTGGATTTTGTTTCAGATTAATGTTGCATAGTTCATCATGTATGGTTGTTATTATTTTTATAATTGTTGTCTAAGAAAATTCGCTGAATTTCGCATTTAAGTCGGACTGGTTAGCAAGTAGAGGCAGAATCAAGTAACACCCGAAACGCTTACTTTCGGTCTTGTAACTAAAGTTTCAATAAGGATTTATTATTTATTTCTACACTTATTAGAAATACAATAAAAAACGCTCCGTTTAAGATATAAATGCAAACAAAAAACCTAATAGGGATGTATTAAAAATACTGTTTTATGAGTTGAACTGTAACACCCGAAACGATGGAATGACCCAACATATTATGTCATTAAATTACATTATTAAATTAATAAAATATTAAAATATCTTTAATCATTTCATTAATTCATCTAATATCTTTCACATTACCCCTCCTGATTATTTATGTTTCACTCAATTCGGGGAAAACGTTTGTCTCCGTAGTAACTGGATGGCAAAATTACAACATATATTAACAATAAATGATGATGATGAAACTTTTCTACATGGACCCACCATAGCGTTGATGATTTCAGACAGGCGTTGATTTCGTCAGACTTGTATATTGTGTAATACATAATATATTATTTTACGAATTGTTGGCGTTTTTTTCCTTTAGAAAAGATTCGAGAACGAGATCACAGAACACAACAGAACAGAACGTAATCACAGTAAATTAGTTATTTGTTTGTGATTGACCATAGATGAATAAATATAGTATAGATTAGAGAAGAAGAATTTGAACCTAACATATATATTTACAATGGTCTAGAGGTGTATGTGTTTGTGTGTGTGTGTTCACGTGTGCGTCTCACGTCTGCGCGGTGGCGGCGGCGTGGTCCTGTGCGGGCAGGTCTAGCGCCGTGTGCGCACGCGCATGCGCCGCCTCGCAGGGGTCCGGCAGCCCCGCGCAGCCTGGCAGGAACAGACCACCGGCCAACAGCGACAGCGCACGTCTGCAAGTGTTAAATATTTGTTAATAAGTCAATTCAAGATAATTAATATTCTTTTATTATATTTCTAAAATTATAAAAGTTACTCTTTCATCGTCAAACAAATCTATCACTGGTTTCAAAGCTGATGCAACTCAATTTCAATAAACATCAGAAACATATAATAGGTTATTTTACATTTATTTTAAGTAAGCATCTAGAATGTACTTGGCAGCTTCGTAGGGTGAAGTAATGCCCATCAAGCACAGTGTAAAAATTAAAATCTGATGTAGTGGGGCGTTATGTGTGTTTGTCTCACCGGAATGCTACATTGATGGGCAGAGCCTGGCGGGCCGGGTTGTTCATGATGCAGTGGTGCGCCAGTAGGTCGATCATCCAGGGGGTCAGGGGTTCGAGTCCCGAGTGGCGCGCGCACATGTCGCGCAGCAGACGTATTAGTACCTACACGCAAGTAAATACTAATTGTGATATCCATGGAGAATCCACTTCTTCAGTGATTGAGCTATGGACGATAGTCTCTGGAGTAATTTTGATTGCCTTTTATCAACTATAAATTAAATCATGCCTTACCGTAAATTACTTACAAAATAAACAGAACCAGAAATATGAAATTGAAATTATTTATCAAACAATCCTACTAATATTATAAAGGCGAAAGTTTGTGAGTGTGTTTGTTACTCTTTCACACAAAAACTACTGAACGGATTTTCATGAAACTTTACAGTAATATAGCTTTCATATCAGAATAACATAATAAGTTAAAATTTCTAGGGATTTTTTATAATTTGGTTATAATATTACAAAACCATTATTTTTTAGTTTTAAAAACACTCATCAAAACTTGAATGTATGACCTCAAAATACAATGTGAAAACACAAGGCAAATTACAGTAACTTGTTTTTTACAGTGTTGCCAATTTCCAGTCCAAAAATACCTCTTAAACCAAAGAGCCCATGTTTACTGTTTGTTGTTAAAAATATTGAAAAATAATTACTCAAACAAAAAAAAAATATGTATACGTCGTAGTTTGGAATGTTTTCTGTCGAAATGACATAGAATCAAAGTTATAGGAGAATATTTTTTTTTTCACACGCGGTATCGTTTTGTCATGGAAACACCCTGTTTCTATTTTATTTCCCTACTTAAAATTAAAGTAAATTTAAAATTAATTGATTATTGTACACCATTATTATGGTAGGATGTTAGAACATCTAATATAGATATTAAGATCTTTATGTACATACTACATCCCACAATAAAGAAACGTTCTTAATCAACTCTGTCTCCGTGGTAACTGGATGGCAAAATTCTTCATTGAATTCAATTTGTCCATCTCTATCAGTTACAACTCGACCTTCTCCAATTTCCAACAGCTTCCTTGCATAAACACCAGATTCCTGGTCAATATAAAGATGAACTCGCATGTTACATGTCAAATGAAACTTTTTAACTTGGGTCCATAGCGTTGATGATTTCAGACAGGCGTTGATTTCGTCAGCCGGTGTGCCTGTTTCAATAACTGGCAGCGTTTGTCTGAAACCACCATTTAATATATTTACGAAAAACTAGCTTGGGGGCCGGGCGATGTAAAAATAGTAATAAAACACTTTTCAATGTTTTTTTTATTTTTTTGTCTATCTGTTTGTCTGTTTGTCCAGGCTATCTCCGAAATTACTGGATGGATTCGCATGAAACTTTTTGTGGTGTATAAATACTAAGCTTGGTCAACATTTAGAACACTTTCCACTGCCTAAATTTTATTATCATTACTTAGTATAAAACAAAGTCGTATTCCGCCGTCTGTGTGTCTATGCCTAGATCTTTAAAACAATGCAACAGATTTTGATGAAATTTTTAATAGATAGGATGATTCAAGAGGAAGGTTTATTTGTAAAAACACTTCATTTTTGAAGTCCGAAATCCATGCGGGCGAAGCCGCGGGCGGAAGCTAGTATATATATATATATATATCTGTTCTGATATATATCTAGAGTAGGAGTAACAAACAAACATACAAACTTTCGCATTTATAATATTTATAAGATTATAATAAGGCAGAAGTGTTTGTATGGTAGAACGAGCTGGTATCAGAATAGTCTCGGTAATAGATGATAATTGTGTTGGTACGACCTGGAGATCACCAGACGGCTCAAGCGGAAGACCGGCGCTGACTGCTGATCTCAGCAAATGCCAAGCTCGAGTCCGATTTTCAAGGGCACAATAGCAATTTTTTTTTTATTTTATAGGGTGGCAAACGAGCAGGCGAAGACATTTTCATGACTATCGACGCCCATAGACATCCACATAGAGACTATACAGATGCGTTGCCCTCCTTTCTCCTCCCACCTCCATGGGTCACAGGCTTACACACCGCACGAAACGCGACAGCTCAGTTGTCACTTTACGCCGGTCTCGTGTAAGCGAGAGGTACCTGCCCGGTCGTGCATGTAGTGTTGTACTACCTCTTACATTCGTATGTTAGTATGAAGCAATGATTAGTTTTTCTAGTTTGATTTAAATATTCAGCATAGATTTATCTGTGTTAAAAGTAACGCCATTAATTTTGGGTCTTTAAATTCCAAAGAAATCTAGGACCAGCCTTATTCATTTTTATTATAGTTTATTATATTATTGTTATATATTATAGGGTAGGCGTCTAGCGATTCTGCAGTCAGTACCCAACGCTTAAACCTAGCACTAGACGACACATAACTCTTACTTACCTAACTTATACATGCTAGTTAACCAAGTATTATAACTTATCACTGTGATTACGTAACGAACTGCATCTACAAACTTTTCCTTTAATATACACCGACTATTATATAATAACCTAAGTTCGTATATACAAGGTTGATACAAGCGAGAGGCAATAAATAAAACCACATATTTAGTGTATTATTTTCAGGCTACACAACAAAAATCAGATCAATCGGAGCAATATATTAGCCACAGGATTTTTTTTAAGTTTTTTCTTATTTCGTACCCGCTGTATGTCAGCTGATCGCCGACTATGACCGTCCGGGCTCATTCACCCCGTACGAGGTAGCCGTTCGCTGTACGAGCCGGTACACCAGCATGTTTATGTTTTTTCACTGTTTAACTTGTTTGAAAAAAGTATTTTCGTTCTAAGATTGTGTACGTACGTATCTGATAAGTGAGTAACCCTGAGATGCTATCTGATATTTATTAATAATCGACAATATTTTATGTTATCTCTACACAAATATTATTAAATTATATTATCTTTAAAAAATCAAATACATTTGCAATATATCATGCATTTTCCTGTAGCAAAACCGCTGGAAGAAATCTCATAATGGGATAAGCGGGTCCCTTGTACCAACATTTCTGTAATTGAATGTTTTTGTGTTTATTTTTACATAATCTCTTTTTCCTTGATCGTCTTATTTTTTTACAACAAATAATTTGTCTATCGTATAATACGCATTATCCTTCCCTTTTTATAAGTCATTTAATATTTTTGAGATTGAAATGTAAAATAATCTTATTTATTTTTTTAAGCAAACAGTATTTTTCAAGTTGTGCTAAATGAATCCAATATCTTTAACATGATGGTTTCTTGGAAAATCAACTTCGAAGCATCGCCTACATGTTATGAAATAAATACAAATATTGTAACATTATTTTCTAACATTTTCAATTGGTGTGTGCAATGAAGATATTTATTACTAGGTTATTTATATAATACATGCGTATAAAAATTGAGCTGCGGCTACGCGTTGAGGTCAAATTTTGACTAAACGAAAACTGACAAATAAAATATAAAACAAGGAAAATTATTTTTTATACTTGTTTATTTTGTTTTATATGTTATTATTCAAAAACCACTTCAACCTAAAAGCATTCAGGACAATAATCCCTTATCAATAAAATAGTCCAAGATACCATTAGCCTTTCTTTGTAGACATCATTTGGCGCTACTGCAAAGCTTTTTAGGTCAAGTTCCTTATCTACCTTTGGCGCCTTGTCCGCTTCTACGGTGACCATCAGAAGTGTACAGAATCCCAGTACTAGATTAATAGGTAGGAACTGCAACAAAATAACCTTTCTTGTTATATGTATATACTAGACTAAGTTGTTTATATATAGGGGTCGGATAAGTGGAGCATGTTGCCCCAATGGTAGCGGGTTCGAATCCCGTCTTGATCATGGATGTTCATCTATGTGTATCTATTATATGTATTACTGTAATAAAAATCTTAAATATACTAAATATATTTCCGTTGTCTAGTACCCGTAACACAAGTCCTTACTGTACTTAGCACGGGGCTAGTCTAACGCAGTAAGTGCACAGATATCATTATTACTATGATACCATTATTAACTGTCTCGTGGTCTAATGGTAAGCATGTTCAACTTCAGATGTGAGGTCCCGGGTTCGGATCCAGAGAACAAAAGTGTTATTGGGATTCTTCTATTTCTAATTACAGTCCGAAGTCAAGAAATTGGCGGTGATATAACACTGTGCTTTTGAGAGCATGTTAAGCCTTCAGTCCCGCGCCTGATTTCTTTCCAGTGGTGTCGGACTGCCGTCCCATCGGAATTTCAGAATGAGGGAAGAGAGAGCGCACTTGTGCCTGCGCGTACACTTGTGCACTGTAATATGTCCTGCGCAGATGAGGCGTTTATAGTATATCTATAGGCGACCGCCGCGCCGTAGCCGAAATCGGCTAGGACGACATTAATTAATTAAAACCTCCGGTACCAAACACGTGTTCACGGCCTTTTTTTGAAGCGTCTTAAGACGTCCGACGCCGAAAACCTCCATTTTCAAGTTTATCATCTCTCTATTTGTTCAATGTAAATCTTTAATAAATGTAAAATATTTGTAAGCTAAAATTTTATTTACTTGTATGACTATAGCATTTCTCATTAAACATGATAAATACCATAAACCAGACCTACTTTCGCATCGCAGACTTTTCACGAAAGACATACCTTTAGGGCCTTGCAAAGACCTGCCGCCCGGAGCCACGCAATGGGTAAGGCCGCCGCGGACAATATTGTAATATAGAGAAAACTCTATACTCATATCAAATGAAAACTCTGCGTTTGATATATTTTTATTAAAAGAATATAAATATTCGAATTTGAAATATAGAACTTATATTTTCTTGTCAGAAAAATATTCTACAAAATTCGATATAACGGGGGACAGATTGAAAGAATGACGAACTCTCTTAGCTAGGTTCTAGATTTTATAACCAAGACAAATGTATTTTATGTAATTCAGAAATAAATACATTAAAAATAATTATATCAAGTGTTCCTATTTCTCTTCATTTAAGCCAGATGGCATAGTATAGCTAGAAAAAGTAAGAATCTAGGGTCTTTTAGGTTTTTACAGATTTTAAGTGATATCGCTAGCATATTGGCTACGCCCCATGAACTGTCTACAGATCAGCGGCTAGCGATATATCACAATATCTATGATTGTGTACGTATTTGATAAAATTCATTGATTCGTAACCGATAAGTGAGTAACCTTGAGATGCCCCCAACTTAGTATATTTTATCCAATATTTATAAATAATCGACATTATTTTAGTGTTATCTCTATCCAAATACTACTATATTATATTATCTTTAAAAATCGAATACATTGACAATTTATCATGCACTTTCCTGTAGCAGAATCGCTGGAAGAAATTTCATAAAGGGTTAAGCGGGTCCTTTGTACCAACACTTCCGTAATTGAATGTTTTTATGTTTATTTTTCGTGTACATAAACTCTTTTTCCTTGATTGTCTTCTTTTTTTACAATAAACAATTTGTCTATCGTATAAAACGCATTATCCTTTCTTCTTATTTGCTTTTTATTAATCATTTAATATTTTGAGATTGAAATGTAAAATACTCTTATTTATTTTTTCAAGCAAACAGTATTTTTCAAGTTGTGCTTAATAAATCCAATATCTTTAACATGATGGTTTCCTGGAAGATAAAGCATCGCCTACATGTTATGAAATAAATACAAATATTGTAAAATTATTTTCTAGCATTTTCAATTGGTGTGTGCAATAAAGATATTTATTATTAGGTTATTTATTTAATACATAGGTATAAAAATTGAGCTGCGGCTACGCGTTGAGGTCAAATTTTGGCTAAACGAAAACTGACAAATAAATAAAACAAGGGAAATTATTTTTATACTTGTTTATTTTGTTTTATATATTATTATTCAAAAACGACTTCAACCTAAAAGCATTTAGGACAATAATCCTTTATCAATGAAATAGTCCAAGATACCATTCAGTCTTTCTTTGTAGACATCATTTGGCGCTACTGCAAAGTTTCTTAGGTCAAGTTCCTTATCTACCTTTGGCGCCTTGTCCGCTTCTACGGTGACCACCAAAAGTGTACAGAATCCAAGCACTAGATTAATAGGTAGGAACTGCAACAAAATAAACTTTCTTGTAATACATATTTGACTACCAGGCTGGCGCCGTGTTACACGGCTTGGATAAGCGGAGCATGCTGCCACCGCCTTGGACATGGATGTTTATCTATGTATTATATATATTTCTATAATAAAAATCTTAAATATATATGATATGTTCCGTGTACCCGTAACACAAGTCCGCGGAGCTAACGTAGTGTGAGTGCACAGATATCATTATTAATATATTATTATTACTATGATACCATTATTGACTGTCTCGTGGTCTAATGGTAAGCATGTTCAACTTCAGATGTGAAGTCCCGGGTTCGGATCCAAAGAATAAATAGTGTTATTGGGATTCTTCTATTTCTAATAACAGTCCGAAGTGAAGAGATTGGCGGTGTTATAACACTGTGCTTTTGAGAGCATGTTAAGCCATCAGTCCTGCGCCTGATTTCCAAGTGCCGTCCCACGGAATTTCAGAATGAGGGAATAGAAACTGCACTTGTGTCTGCGAGCACACTTGTGCGGACACATTATATATGTCCTGCGCAGATGGGGCGTCTATATAGGCGGCCGCCGTAGCCGCAATAAGCTAGGACGACATTAATTAATTAACATAAAATTCGACGCACCATTGTCTTTAGAATTGTGTATTAAAATAATCTATATATATATACTAGTATATAAAACTCAAACGTGACATAGTCATCTATCAACGCACTGCCCAAACCACTGGACCGATCAAGGTGAAATTTGGCATCCAGGTAGATATTACGACGTAGGCATCCGCTAAGAAAGGATTTTTAGAAATTCAACCCCTAAGGGGGTGAAATGGGGTGTTTAAGTTTATATGGGTTTCTTAGAAAATGAACGCGGGTGAAACCGCGGGGCACAGCTAGTAATATATAAAATTAGCGATGATCCATCGTCAATTGTTTTCCACAATTTTAAGTGAACTTTATACACGAAAATATTTATCGCTGTGCGAAGTCTTTTGCTAACGCAGCAAAAAGAATATACACAGACGAATCTCCCACTCATTCAAGTCGGTCGAAATGCCATCACCACTTCCAGTCTTTTGATTTAAATTACTGACATAGTACTTGGCTTTAAAGCCATTGTGTTACAAACAATCTATCTTATACCTATATATAACAATCAATTGCTGTTCGTTAGTCTCGCTAAAACTCGAGAACGGTTGAACCGATTTGTCTAATTTTGATTTTGATTGAATTGTGGAAGTTCAAGGAAGGTTTAATAGGTTCATATTTATGAAAAAATGCTAGGAATATAGTAAAAACAACAATTTCGTTGTCCCATAAAAACTATTTCTACCTGTCAAACATTTAATGTTCATACTGTCATGTCTTTCCGAAATTTAAATTTGAAAGAATAGTTTAAAATAAATAACGAAGGGCCTATTTTTTATTCCCTGGATAAATAGGTGGATGTACATGTAATAAATCAGTCAACAAAATCTGTGTGGTATCAGTTAAATAAATATTTCCTATTTTTCAATCGTCTGTAAACTAAAGAATAGATGACCTCTCCTATGTTCTGTTCAACAGCTTGCTGACTGAAGTACTGGGGCCAGAGCACAGGATGAGAACCTGACCTCATTTCATTGGTCCTACGTTGTAGTAGGGACTGTTCAGAGACAGCCGGACAGTCCCCAAGGAGGAGAAGTCTGTTCATTTCACTGAGGCCAGCCTGTCGCTGGAGGGATCCTGTTGCCTGTTGACCCCTCCATTTATAGCGGCTGAAGGCACGGGGACAGTCTGTACTAAACTCTCGTCATAGGTCTAGGGGCCACCCGGCTTCTAGATATCATAAGTAAATGTATGGCCCAGCGTTAAAAAAAGGGCAAAGTAACTGGTTGACCAATCTGGCTCATAACATTACACGTTACCATGACAACATATTTTTCAGTGATGACAAGACGACGTCTTCGTCAACGGTCAGCTAGTTAATAATAAATCAATTGGTACAATAATATATAAGCATAAATAGAATAAATAAAGACTTAAATTATTATTTATCTTATTTATGAAACTTTCGTATCATAATGGCAGTTACCTCACTCCTGCGTTGCGGCTCGACCGATTCTCATGAAATTTTGTGTGTAAATTGGGGTAGGCCTGAAAATTAACCAACATCTATTTTTCATTTCTATATTTTCACATGACCGCATCTTACGCGCTGAAACTGCGGAGCGTGACTAGTATTATAATAAAATTTTATAACACTTACCCTCTTTATTTCATTATCATAATCTTCCCTGCTGAGTACCGTAGTAGGTTCAATTTTAAATCTTGTCAATGATGCACACAGTTCCGTGTAATAAGCATCTAGTGTACTTTCGAAACTGTTTTCGAAAAACTTCTTGTCTGATCCATTTATAATAAAATAAAGAAGGTCAAAGATGGGACTGCCAAAATTGAGGGTTTGAAAATCTAGTATCGCAATCTCTAAACCATTCTGAAAAGAAAAAAAACAATACATTTTCGCGAGCAAGTAGGTACATTTAAAGTAATATCTTGATAAAATAATATATTATCTTCTTAAGTGACAATACATTCCTAACTATACATTTAAAGCAACAAAATTTAACAAATCATAAAATAGATACACCGTTTAGTGAGCAATTTTAAATTAAATAATAAAAAACTTACGTTTTTCAATTTATACATTAAGTTACTTCCACGATAATCGCTATGCATGAGCACTGGCTTTTTTGAGGTCTTAACAAATGTACTTAAATCGCTTCTATTTAGTACATTCTTAATGAAATTTTCAACCATCACTTTCTTACTTTTATCAGTTGCTTCTAACACACTGTCGACCATATGACTCAAAAAGCCTGCAAGAGCGTTGCCATGCTCGACGTCTAATACTTTTTTAGTTAATTTGTAATCAAAGGGATAGTGGACAGATAATGCTTGCGATAGAGCATGGAATTTCGCTAATTGCTTCGCACCATGGATGGCAAAATCAGAAGGCATAGGCTTCGATCTATCAGCCACTTTGAAATCTTTAGCAATCATATTTTCCAAAACAAGAACTTCTTTCAAATATTCATCACTGGATCCATAGTATTTCGGAGTGTTCAATCGTTCGTGTATCGGAACATTATGCTCTTCTTCTAATTTTCTGTACCTTTTAAGAAGCGTGTTGTAAAAGTAGCTTTCTGTTTTAAAAATTTCAACGGGTGACGCATCACGCATTTTCTCTCCAACAGCTGCAACTTTTGCAAACAGTTTCAAGTCATATTTTCCTACAGCTGTTATTGTAGCATTAAAAAGACTGCTTGTGTAGTTGCTACCATCGCTTTCAATTGGTTGAATACTAATTTCACAATTCTCATATTTTTCTTCTCTAGCGATTTTTACAAGCAACTTGTGTAGAATATCTCTTTGTTCGGACATGTTGACGTTTCTATAATGTAACCGAATGTATACTGAAAGACTTCTCGTATGATAATAGTATATAATCAGCTGATAACATTCATGGCTATGTTATCGTAATCATATTATGCGCTTGTCGCAAAGAAAAAGTAAAATATAACAAAACATTTTATATGATTCATGAAGTGATAAATTGATTTACCTTGACCTCAGCGGAATATTCTTTATTATCTTTGCTATATCGCGATTTAACGTAAAGAATAATCTTTTTGTAGTGGTTGTGGGCTTTTGATTTAAAATATTCAGCATAGATTTATCTGTGTTAAAAGTAACGCCATTGATTTTGGATCTTTAAGTACCAAAGAAATAATGTAGGATCAGCCTTATTTATTTTTATTATAGTTTATTATATTATTGTTATATATAATAGGGTAGGGGACAAACACTTAAGTAAATGCCGCTTCAGGGACGCTTGGCTTATGCCATGGGCATTGTCTAGCGATTATCCAGTTGGTACCCAACGCTTCAACTTAACACTAGGCGACACAACTCTTGTACATGTTAGTTAACCAAGTAGTATATTTTATCACTCTCATTACGTAACGAACTGCATCTACAGACTTTTCATTTAATATACACCGACTAATATATAATAGCCTAAGTTCTTATATATATATATTATTATATTACAGTACAATATCCAGTGGCGGCCTTAGGGGGTAGCGATCGCGGCAATCGCCCGGGGCCTCGCTCTTGCAGGGGCCTCGAGCAACAATCCAAGCAAATTTAAAAAAATGTAGATTTAACTGTATTGTTTTATTCAATTTTTTTTACCTTGATCCTAAATTATTTATTCAAGTTATAATTAATTAAAAACATAGTTGAATAAAACATTATGTAGCACTTGAATATCGCGCATCGAAACACTTGAAGATCGGTGTATTCAATCGCGTAATACTCGGGTTTCATTTTGTTCAACTCTTGTCATTTTGGAATTATTTTGCTTGCAATATGATTTACCTACAAAGTAGTTACTGTACGGAACAAATCTTTTATTTTTATTGAATATTACGTTCTTTATACTATTTAAAGTATTGAGTGACCTGTAAAAGAGTAAATTATAATATTTGAACTATTGAGTAATTTGAAAAAGTGTAAAAACTATGTGAATACCTTTGATTATAAAAGGTGGACACTTAAAA
>LUGF01028344.1:93427-114920 GCA_001625245.1 Calycopis cecrops | reverse complement strand
AATTTTGGTTTTGTATGAATTGTGGAAGTTCATGAAAGGTTTAAAAGGTTCGTTATTTACGAAAAAATGCTAGGAATATAGTAAAAAAAACAATTTCGTTATCCCATGAAAACTATTCCTACCTGTCAAACATTTGATGTTCGTACTGTCATGTCGTTCCGAAATTGAAAAATTAAAAGAATAGTTGAAAATAAATAATGAAAGGCCGATTTTAATATATCAGTTAATAATTTCTGTGTGGTATCAGTTAAATAAATATTTCCAATTTTTCAATCGTCTGTAAACTAAAGAATAGATGACCTCCTATGTTCTGTTCAACAGCTTGTTGACTTAAGTACTGGGCCAGGGCACAGGCTGAGAACCTGACCTGAGGTCAGGTTCTCATCCTGTGCCCTGGCCATTTTTCATTCATTTTTCATTGGTCCTACGTTGTAGTAGGGACTGTTCAGAGACAGCCGAACAGTCCCCGAGGAGGAGAAGTCTGGCCATTTCACCGAGGCCAGCCTGTCGCTGGAGGGATCCCGTTATTTGTTCACTTAGGACCCTTCAATTATAGCGGCTGAAGGCGCAGGGGCTTAGTCTGTGTCTCTCGGCATAGGTCTAGGGGCCACCCTGCGTTAAAAAAGGTTAAGGTAACGTGTTGACAATTCGGCCACACAACATTACACGTTACCATGACAACATATTTTCCAGTGACGACAAGACGACGTCTTCGTCAACGGTCAGCTAGTTAATAATAAATCAATTGGTACAATAATATATAAGCATAAATAGAATAAATAAAGACTTAAATTATTATTTATCTTATTTATGAAACTCTCGTATCATAATGTCAGTTACCTCACTCCTGCGTTGCGGCTCGACCGATTCTCATGAAATTTTGTGTGTAAATTGGGGTAGGTCTGAAAATTAACCAACATCTATTTTTCATTTCGATATTTCCACAGGACCGAATCTTAAGCGCTGAAACTGCGGAGCGCAACAAGCATTATAATAAAACTTCATAAGACTTACCCGCTTTATTTCATTTTCATAATCTTCTCTGCTGAGCACCGTCGTAGGTTCAATTTTAAATCTTGTCAATGTCGCACACAATTCCGTGTAATACGCATCTAGTGTACTTTCGAAACTGTTTTCGAAAACTTCTTGTCTGATCCATTTATAATAAAATAAAGAAGGTCAAAGATGGGACTGCCAAAATTGAGGGTTTGAAAGTCCAGTGTCGCAATCTCTAAACCATTCTGAAAAGAAAAAAAAACAATACATTTTCGCGAGCAAGTACATTTAAAGTATATGTCTTGATTAAATAATATATTATATATCTTCTTCAGTGACAATACATTGCGTTAACATACATTTAAAGGAACAAAATTTAACAAATCATAAAATAGAGACGCCGTTTAGTGAGCAATTTTAAATTAAATACTAAAAAAACTTACGTTCTTTAATTTATACATTAAATTACTTCCACGATAATCGCCATGAATGATCATTGGTTTTTTTGTGGTCTTAATAAATGTACTTATAGTTTGTGCGCTGTAGCATGGTGCGGATGGCAGTTTCAGGAACGTTTCGATTCACATTTTAAAATTGCCGTAATTTAAAAGTTACAACTTATTATTTTATATTTGAACATTACATCACTTCTTATCTGTAGTAAATTAAATTAAACCCAACCAAACTTTTCGAGACTTCAAATAAAAATTAATTGAAAAAAAATTATGCTAATTCTTATGCGTATAATGTAACGCTATAGTGATGGGATGAACTGCTACTATGGATAGCCGATGATTTTTTAAATAAAAAACGCATAATGTGCGTAGTTAATTTTTTCTTGTTAAAAAGTCTATTAAAGGTACATTAATAAAACACGAGAATAACGGGTAACAAAAAAAACATTTATTTGTCTATGATATCGGAGTCATCAGAATTTTCACTACTAAATTCTTCATCTGTGTCTATGACGGATATTATCATTTTTTTTTGATAAATTACTCTGTGCAACTGAATATGACACTAATTTTCGTCACAATATTGAAGATAATTAGATTTATGCTGCGTCAATCGTTATAGATAAAAATAGATAGAATTGAAATAAAATAAATATAATAAATATCTCTGGACTTTTACACACCACGTTAGTCTAGCCCCGTGCTAAGTACCGTAAAGACTAGTGTTACGGGTACTAGACAACGGAAATATATTTAATATGTTTAATAAATTTAAGAAATTTTATATATTTAAGATTTTTATTATAGAAATTTAAATAACACGTATATAAACATCCATGACCAAAGCGGGATTCGAACTCGCGACCACTGCCGCAACATGCTCCACTAATCCGAGCCCTGTACCACTGCGCCAGCCTGGTCGTCAATGTAGCATCGACATGGTCGAATAATGTCACATCCCTAGGCATGTGACCTTGACAGACGTTAACGTCAAACAGGCAACTGCCATCCGCACCATGCTACAGCGCACAAACTATAAATCGCTTCTATTCAGTACATTCTTAATGAAATTTTCAACCATCACTTTCTTACTTTTGTCAGTTGCTTCTACCACTGTGTCGACCATATGATTCATAAAGTCTACAAGATCGTTGCTATGCTCGACGTCTAATACTTTTTTAGTTAATTTGTATTCAAAAGGACAGTGAACAGATAACGCTTGCGATAGACCATGGAATTTCGCTAATTGCTTCGCACCATGAATGGCAAAATCAGAAGGCATAGCCTTCGATCTATCAACCACTTTGAAATCTTTAGCAATCATATTTTCCAGAACAAGAACTTCCTTCAAATAATCATCACTGGATCCATAGTATTTCGGGGTATTTAATCGTTCGTGTATCGGAACATTATGTTCTTCTTCTAATTTCGTGTACCTTTTAAGTAGCGTTTTGTAAAAGTAACTTTCTGTTTTAAAAATTTCAATCGGTGACTCATCACGCATTTTCTCTCCCATAGCTGCAACTTTTGCAAACAGTTTCAAGTCATATTTTCCTACAGCTGTTATTGTAGCACTGAAAAGACTGCTTGTGTAGTTGCTACCATCGCTTTCAATTGGTTGAATACTAATTTCACAATTCTCGTATTTTTCTTCTCTAGCGATTTTTACAAGCAACTTGTGTAGAATATCTCTTTGTTCGGACATGTTGACGTTTCTATTATGTAACCGACTTATGTGTACTGAAAGACTTCTCGTATGATATTACTTAGTATATAATCAGCTGATAAGATTCATGGCGATTTTATCGTAATCATATTAGCTAGAAAAAGTAAAATATAACAAAACATTTTATATGATTCATGCAGTATGCAGAGCTCGCCTCGTTCGAGTTTCTCATGCGATAATAAGTATTATAGTAATTGTTATAAAGTTGAAATTCATATGACACATAAACTGCGCTCCGTTTCGCTGCGCTTCGCCGCGCTTTTGGTGTGAATTGACCCTAACTCTTGTACATGATAGTTAACCAAGTAGTATAATTTATCACTCTCATTACGTAACGAACTGCATCTACAGACTTTTCATTTAATATACACCGACTAATATATAATAGCCTAAGTTCGTATATACATTATTATATTACAGTACAATATCCAGTGGCGGCCTTAGGGGGTAGCGAACGCGGCAATCGCCCGGGGCCTCGCTCTTGCAGGGGCCTCGAGCAACAACCCAAGCAAATTTTAAAAAATGTAGATTTTTACAATATTTGTTTTACTTTTTTTTTTACCTTGATCCTAAATTATTTATTCAAGTTATAATTATTTCAAAACATAGTTGAATAAAACATTATGCAGTACTCGAATATCGCGCATCGTAACACTTGAAGATTGGTTTATTTAATCGCGTAATACTCCGGTTTCGTTTCGTTCAACTCTTGTCATTTTGGAATTATTTTGCTTGCAATATGAGTTACAAAGTTGTTACTGTACCGAACAAATCTTTAAACAAGCTTCAAAAGCCGAAAGAAAACACTGGCTGGCTCGACACAGGGATTCCTAGTGAGTCAACCAGGGAACCTTTCTTAACTACTAAAAAAACAAAAATGATTTTTATAGATGATAAAATTAAAATTATGCAAAGATTGTAATCAGTGTACCAATATGTAGAAAATTAATAAACTATTTATTTAGTTATTATTTTTTTTTTAATATTACGTTCTTTATACTATTCAAAGTATTGAGTGAACTGGAAAAATGAAAATTATAGTATTTGAACTATTGAGTAATTTGAAAAAGTGTAAAAAACTATGCGAATACCTTTGATTATAAAAGCTGGACACTTAAAAATTATTTTTGATGATCGTAATGCCGGCAGAAAATTTGAGTCAGATAGTCCAAAAAGGAAACAAAACGAACAAAAGAAAGCAGGAAAAAGAAAATATACGTGGATCTTTATATAAATATATATAAAGTGATGATTAAGAAACCTCTACAAAACATTTATTGACCGAAAGTGACACTAATCCTGATTCGGCTGAAAACAATCCTTCCACATAATCCATCCTAGGTTTGAGGAATTTAAACATCATAAGAGAATATTTGGTGACATGTATAATGGATGCTACATACGTTCAGTTTTACCTGTGTGATTTATCTGAAACGATGGTTGTTTATAAACGAATTAAGTGACGAAAATGAAAAAACTGCAGTTTTCAACTACACACTTTAAGTCTATTCATATTTTCATTAGATAATAGATAAACTGTACAGTTCAACTGTTTGTTCTACACAAGTAAAGATTTATAAACAAATTTTATTTTATGATTAAAAAAAATCGCACATATAAACTGAAAGTGTGTAGTGGCTAAAGGAAATTAGTGATACTGAACTTTTGAAGCAATGCAGTGACTTACAATTAATATCTATGACCGTAGAAGAATCATCTGATATTGATAGACATGAATTGTACGAAGAATTGAATATTTTCATCCGTGTGTGTGAAGGAAACGACGGTTTCTCGGTGCTGAAATACCTAATAGAAAATAAATTCACTGAAATTTACCCCACTATCGAAAAAGTCCTGAGTATTATTGCCACCACACCTATTACATTTGCGTCATCTCAAAGGAGTTTTTCGAGACTCAAAATTATTAAAACGTATTTAAGAAATTCAATGACTCGAGGCGGCTTGCTATTCTATCAATAGAAAATGACGTAGCTCATTCCTTAGATTATTATTATTTAATTAAAGGTTAGACTTAAAAGCCGAAAACCTCCATTTTCAAGTTTATCATCTCTCTATTTGTTCAATGTAAATCATTAATAAATGTAAAATATTTGTAAGCTAAAATTTTATTTACTTGTATGACTATAGCATTTCTCATTAAACATGATAAATACTCTAAACCAGACCTACTTTCGCATCGCAGACTTTTCACGAAAGACATACCTATAGGGCCTTGCAAAGACCTGCCGCCCGGAGCCTCGCAATGGGTAAGGCCGCCGTTGACAATATCTATGATTGTGTACGTATTTGATAAAATTCATTGATTCGTAACCGATAAGTGAGTAACCTTGAGATGCCCCCAACTTAGTATATTTTATTCAATATTTATTAATAATCGACATTATTTTAGTGTAATCTCTACACAAATATTACTATGTTATATTATCTTTAAAAAATCGAATACATTGGCAATTTATCATGCACTTTCCTGTAGCAGAATCGCTGGAAGCAATTTCATAAAGGGTTAAGCGGGTCCTTTGTACCAACACTTCCGTAATGGAATGTTTTTATGTTTTTATGTTTATTTTTAGTGTACATAAACTCTTTTTCCTTGATTGTCTTCTTTTTTTACAATAAACAATTTGTCTATCGTATAAAACGCATTATCCTTTCTTCTTATTTTCTTTTTATTATTCATTTAATATTTTGAGATTGAAATGTAAAATACTCTTATTTATTTTTTCAAGCAAACAGTATTTTTCAAGTTGTGCTTAATAAATCCAATATCTTTAACATGATGGTTTCCTGGAAGATAAAGCATCGCCTACATGTTATGAAATAAATACAAATATTGTAAAATTATTTTCTAGCATTTCCAATTGGTGTGTGCAATGAAGATATTTATTATTAGGTTATTTATTTAATATAGGTATAATTATAGGTATAAAAATTGAGCTGCGGCTACGCGTTGAGGTCAAATTTTGGCTAAACGAAAACTGACAAAAAAATAAAACAAGGGAAATTATTTTTATACTTGTTTATTTTGTTTTATATATTATTATTCCAAAACAACTTCAACCTAATAGCATTTAGGACAATAATCCTTTATCAATGAAATAGTCCAAGATACCATTCAGCCTTTCTTTGTAGACATCATTTGGCGCTACTGCAAAGTTTCTTAGGTCAAGTTCCTTATCTACCTTTGGCGCCTTGTCCGCTTCTACGGTGACCACCAAAAGTGTACAGAATCCAAGTACTAGATTAATAGGTAGGAACTGCAACAAAATAACCTTTCTTGTAATACATATTTGACGACCAGGCTGGCGCAGTGTTACACGGCTGGGATAAGCGGAGCATGCTGCTACCGCCTTGGTCATGGATGTTTATCTATGTATTATATATATTTCTATAATAAAAATCTTAAATATTTTAAATATGTTCCGTGTACCCGTAACACAAGTCCTTACGGTACTTAGCGCGGAGCTAACGTAGTGTAAGTGCACAGATATCATTATTAAAATATTATTATTACTATGATACCATTATTGACTGTCTCGTGGTCTAATGGTAAGCATGTTCAACTTCAGATGTGAAGTCCCGGGTTCAGATACAGGGACCAAAGAGTGTTATCGAAATTCTTCTATTTCTAATAACAATCCGAAGTCAAGAGGTTGGCGGTGATGTAACACTGTGCTTTTGAGAGCATGTTAAGGCATCTGTCAGGCGCCTGATTTCCAAGTGCCGTCCCATCGGAATTTCACAATGAGGGAATAGAAACTGTACTTGTGTCTGCGAGCACACTTGTGCGGACACATTATATATGTCCTGCGCAGATGGGGCGTCTATATAGGCGGCCGCCGTAGCCGCAATAGGCTAGGACGACATTAATTAATTAAACAATACGGCATAAAATTCGACGCACCATTGTCTTTAGAATTGTGTATTAAATAATCTATATATATATATATAAAACTCAAACGTGACATAGCCATCTATCAACGCACTGCCCAAACCACTGGACCGATCAAGGTGTTTGGCATCCAGGTAGATATTACGACGTAGGCATCCGCTAAGATTTTTAGAATTTTTAGAATATTAATATAATAGGATTTTTAAAAATTCAACCCTTAAGGGGGTGAAATGAGGTGTTGAAGTTTATATGGGTTTCTTAGAAAATGAACGCGGGTGAAACCGCGGGGCACAGCTAGTAATATATAAAATTAGCGATGATCCATCGCTATTTGTTTTCCACTATATTAAGTGAACTTTATACACGAAAATATTTATCACTGTGTTTTGCTAACGCAGCAATGAAACATACAAACGAACCTCCTACTAATTTAAATCGGTCGAAATGCCATCACCACTTCCAGTCTTTTGTTTTAAATTACTGACATAGTACTTGGCTGTAAAATCATTGTGTTACAAACAATCTATCTTGTCTATCTTATATACAGGATTAGTTTTTGAGCACCGGTCAAATTTTAAAATAAGGAAGTAAACATCATTCCAAGGGTGTGTTTTAAATTTTATCGTCTTATTGTAATATTTTGTTAAATAAAATCGATTTGAAATGGTCCTTAAAAATACATCGATTGTTGTTGTTATACGAAATGTATCGACTTCAAGGTTAGTGACGTCAGCCGACCATGAGTCCCGAGTGTGATGCACGTGGTGACCAAGAAATATGTTTTACAACATGGGACAAAGTAATTGTATCTAATTATTTTTTTAATGTTTTTTTATATCATAAATCGAATGTATGATTCTAAACCAAACCAGAAAATTTGGCCGGTGACCAAAAAGTAACCCTGTATATAAAAATCAATTGCTGTTCGTTAGTCTCGCTAAAACTCTAGAGCGGCTTAACCTATTTGTCTAATTTTGGTTTTGAGTGAATTGTGGAAGTTTAGGGAAGGTTTGATATTTAGGAAAAAATGCTATGAATATAGTAAAAACAACAATTTCGATATCCCATAGAAACTATTACTACCTGTCGTATGTTCGCACTGTCATATCGTTCAGAAATTAAAAATTGAAAGAATAGTTTCAAATAAATAACGAAGGGCCGATTTTTCATTCTCTGGATAGACAGGTGGATAACTAACTACATATAATAAATCAGTTAACAATATCTGTGTGGTAACAGTTAAAATAAATATTTCCAATTTTTCAATCGTCTGTAAACTAAAGTATCCTCTCCTATGTTCTGTTCTTGCTAACTGGAGTACTGGGACCAGAATGAGAACCTGGCCTCATTGCACGGACTGTTCAGAGACAGCCAGACAGTCCTCAAGGAGGAGAATCACCATGGTCATTTCACCGAGGCCAGCCTGTCGCTGGAGGGGTCCTGTTGCCTGTTGGCCCAAGACCCTCCAATTATATAGCGGTTGAAGGCAGGGGCTTAGCCTGTATTGAACTCTCGACATAGTTCTAGGGTTCACCCGGCTTCTAGGTATCATACGTAAATGTATTGCCCTGCGTTAAAAAGGACAAAGTAACGGGTTGACAATTCGCCCACATAACATTACACGTTACCATGACAACATATTTTCCAGTGATGATAAGACAACGTCTGTCGGGTCAGCTAGTTAATAATAAAACAATTGGCAATTGGTAAGCATAAATAGAATAAATAAAGATTTAATTTTTTCTCTTATATATGAAATTCTCGAGTCATAGTTACCTTACTCCTGCGATACGGCTCCACCGAACATCTATTTTTCATTTCGATATTTCGCAGGACCGAAACTTACGCGCTGAAACCGCGGAGCGCAACTAGTATTATAATAAAACTTTATAAGACTTACCCGCTTTATTTCATTATCATAATCTTCTCTGCTGAGTACCGTCGTAGGTTCAATTTTAAATCTTGTCAGTGTTGCACACAATTCCGTGTAATACGCATCTAGTGTACTTTCGAAACTGTTTTCGAAAAACTTCTTGTCTGATCCATTTATAATAAAATAAAGAAGGTCAAAGATGGGACTGCCAAAAGTGAGGGTTTGAAAGTCTAGTATCGCAATCTCTAAACCATTCTGAAAACAAAAAAAAAACAATACATTTTCGCGAGCTAGTACATTTAAAGCAATATCTGGATTAAATAATATATCTTCTTCAGTGACAATACATTTCATCAACTATACATTTAAAGCAACATAATTTAACAAATCATAAAGTAGGTACGCCGTTTAGTGAGCAATTTGAAATTAAATACTAAAAAAACTTACGTTCTTTAATTTATACATTAAGTTACTTCCACGATAATCGCCATGAATGATCATTGGTTTTTTTGTGGTCTTGATAAATGTAATTAAATCGCTTCTATTTAGTACATTCTTAATGAAATTTTCAACCATCACTTTCTTACTTTTGTCAGTTGCTTCTACCACTGTGTCGACCATATGACTCAAAAACTCGGCAAGAGAGTTGCCATGCTCGACTTCTAATACTTTTTTAGTTAATTTGTAATCAAAGGGACAGTGGACAGATAATGCTTGCGATAGAGCATGGAATTTCGCTAATTGCTTCGCACCATGGATGGCAAAATCAGAAGCCAAAGGCTTCGATCTATCAGCTACTTTGAAATCTTTAGCAATCATATTTTCCAGAACGAGAACTTCCTTCAAATATTCATCACTGGATCCATAGTATTTCGGAGTGTTCAATCGTTCGTGTATCGGAACATTATATTCTTCTTCTAATTTTCTGTACCTTTTAAGAAGCGTTTTGTAAAAGTAGCTTTCTGTTTTAAAAATTTCAACAGGTGACGCATCACGCATTTTCTCTCCAACAGCTGCAACTTTTGCAAACAGTTTCAAGTCATATTTTCCTACAGCTGTTATTGTAGCACTGAAAAGACTGCTTGTGTAGTTGCTACCATCGCTTTCAATTGGTTGAATACTAATTTCACAATTCTCATATTTTTCTTCTCTAGCGATTTTTACAAGCAACTTGTGTAGAATATCTCTTTGTTCGGACATGTTGACGTTTCTATAATGTAACCGGCTTATGTATACTGAAAGACTTCTCGTATGATAATAGTATATAATCAGCTGATAACATTCATGGCGATGTTATCGTAATCATATTATGCGCATGTCGCACAAGAATTGTAAAATATAACAAAACATTTTATATGATTCATGCAGTGATAAATTATTGATTTACCTTGAACCTCAGCGGAATATTCTTTATTATCTTTGCTATATCTCGATTTAACGTAAAGAATAATCTTTTTGTAGTGGTTGTGGGCCTTAGAAAAACAAATCACAATTGGGCCAGTCAGATAATCAAGTGGAGGTCATGTTTGGGAAGATGTTGTTAACTGTGCAAGAAGATCTGGGTGAGATGCAAGTAGCAAGAGTTCGGCTGCCTTAGCGATTGATAAGATAGACCAAGGTCCAGCAAATGATCGATTAAAGAAGCGATCGAGGATTAATTTTATAACTACCCAATTAATTAGTATTGCTCGTATACAGGAAGATAACGACAAAGATATTTACTTGCTTTAACATGTGAGAAACACAATAAAATGACTTGAAATTCGACTACCTACCTATCTTCTCTGTTTATTCGAGATAAAGCTGAAAGTTTTACAACTGGCCACTTATAAACCATACAATAAAAATAAATTACAATTTTGAAATGAAACTCTTTTCCAATACTATTGAGTGTGTATTTAATTCATTTGTCATTTGTTTTAAGATTTGGCGGCAAAAATTAGTGCGCGTCACATCAGCTAGATTTTAATGCTGGAAAATTGTCGTGCAATATTTTTTATTACTTAAGGTGCCATTCATGTCGACAAGAAAGTTTTATATTACACGATGTATCCCCATTTATTAAGCTCGGACGTTGTATTCGACATACTTACGGGTGGAGGCAGCTCGATTTGTTGTAACGATCCAGAAACCGTCATTGTACTTCAGTGAAGTTGCCAACAAAGCTGAAAGGTAATCGAAGTATGAGAACAAAGATATAGAAAAAAGTAATGTCAGGAAGGTTGTAAATCAAAAGCTCAAGTTAAAGTAAAAAAAGGTAGTAAAAAAATTTATACAACAAAAATAAGTAATTACTTACACAAAAAGTAATTATTAAAATTCATCAACCTCGACACACGCCTAATCAGGCGTGGTTTATAATCCTCGAGAGCAACCATGGTATGGTGTCCGGACCCCCGGATGAGCAGCAGCATTCAGAGCGGGGTACTCGCTGCTAGCAAGAGGTAGTGCCAAGCTGCACATACGCATGTAGCCGAATTGAGCCATTACGACAGGGGAGATACCATGAAGGTGCGAGGAGGAATGGGGGCAACGCATCTGTATAACCTCTGTGCGAATGTCTATTGGCTTCGGTAGTCATGAATCTCATAAATGGCACCCATTGATCGTTCGCACCCTTAAACTAAAAAAGAACTTCGGCACTTACAGATACCTGGTTCCGAAGCCGTAATGGGGAACGGGCTTACAATAACACAACCTACCGTCTAGATTCAAGGTAGCTTAGAACGCAATAGGAAGTTTAAAGGCCACTTTAATGATGTCATCTTCAATGGAATAAAAAACCCACTCGCACTTGCAGTTTACTTTATTTAATGTCAAATGCATTTTACATTTGACATGTATTTACATTTGACGATAAAACCACTGAATTGACCATTTACAAATAATTATAATTCACAATTTTTTTTATTTAGCTGCAAAAATATAATGCAACACACAACCTAACTCCTTCATACTTCTACTATGAATACTGCGACCTTGGTTTGAACACTTAAGTAAATACTATAATCTCGTAGTATAATTTAGAATGACGTAATGGGTCTTAAAATAGATGTGTATATAATAATAGGACATTCTTTAATTCACTGGTGGCTTGTTGTTATGTTCCCTCTGGCTTCCGCATTAAGGCCTGCTCAGACTAGGCGTTCTTGTCACTTTTAATCCCTCGTTTGCGTTACTCCATACAGTTGTAAGCGTTATATTTTAGCGGACAAAAAATTCCGCTGACTGGCGTGAAGTGATACTGTTGTTGTGACTAGTTTTCCTATTAATATTATAAATGCGAAAGTTTGTATGTTTGTTTATTTGTTTGTTTGTTTGTTACTTCTTCACGCAAAAACTGCTGAATCGATTTTCATGAAATTTGGCACACGCATAGAGGGTAACTTGGATTAACACATAGGATAGTTTTCATCTCGAACAAAATATTTCTATGGGATGTCATGGGATGATTTTCTATTTTGCACAGGATCGAAATTTTCGCGGGTGAAACCGCTTACATCCTTGTTCTAGTTTCTCTCCTACGGCCTGGATATCAGTGTGTTCATTTATACCCCAAAAAAATGTTCTTATGGTATGCCATGGGATGATTTCATATTTTCCACGGAATCGAAATTTACGCCGGCGAAACCGCGGGGCGCAGCTAGTGGGATATAAAAGGGAGACCGAACACCTGTTGCGCAGATGAGAGGGATGCTGATATGAGTATTTGTTATAGCTAATTTAACTCTTACAGCGCGTTCACGACCACAGCGGTGCGAATTGCGGCGCGGTCGTCTGTCTCTTTCACTAGCTGTTATAGTCTTGGCCGATCACCGCTGGGGAAGAAAGGTTCTCGAGTGGAGGTCCCGCACTGGTAGGCGTAGTGTTAGACGGCCTCCAAACCGGTGGACCGACTTGGTCACTGTGGCGGAGAGCCGCTGGAAGTGGCTCCTGAGGGTGACCCGTGGCTCTCTATGGGGGAGGCCTGTGTCCAGCAGAGGACGTCCTCCTGATGATGAAGCCTAGCCCAAGGGACTGAACGACTCCATAGTTTTTATTGCTATGACGACCAGGCTGGCGCAGTGGTACAGGACTCGGATAAGCATGTAGTGCCAGGGGTCGTGGGTTCGAATCCCGCCTTGGTCGTGGATGTTTATCTATGTATTATAATTTATTTCTTTATTTAACATTTTAAATAGGTATATACAATTTTTTAAATTTATTCAACATATACGGTACTTACCACAGGGCTAGACTAACGTGGTGTGTAAAGTCCACAAACAAACATTATTATTTATTGCTTATAAGGCTGTTCTCGTATTATATGAATATAATCATAATTACTATCATAATTACAATTGTATTATTTGCATATAATAATACTATACAGGGTTATTTTTTGGTCACCGGCCAAATTTTAAAATAAGGAAGTAAATATCATTCCAAGGGTGTGTTTTAAATTTTATCGTCTAATTGTAATATTTTGTTAAATAAAAGTCGATTTGAAATGGTCCTTAAAAATACAGTGATTGTGGTTCATATGCGAAAGGTATCGACTTCAAGGTCAGTGACGTCAGCCGAGCGACACTCGCAAGTCATATGCCACGCGGTGACCAAGAAATATGTTTATAACATGGGACAAAGTAATTTTATCTAATTATTTTTGTGTTCTTTTTTCTATCATAAATCGAATGTACTATTGATTCTGAACCAAACCTGAAAATTTGGCCGGTGACCAAAAAATAACCCTGTATAGTATGTAAGGTAGCATAGTTTGCCAAGTTTATAAATCGTTTTTTTACTTTGTTAATTCTAGGAATGTCGCGTTTGAGGAGCATGCACCAACCAACAGCGGTCCTTGCTATCGTCTACGCGTATTTTCGTATAAAATAATATCATGTTCTTCAATATAGACACAAATAAGTACTAGAAATTGTAATATAACATTCACAGCCTGTACCTTAACTAGACTTACAATATTTAAAGGCGTGTAGGTCGGAAAGTTCCTTAACAACGATTTTTATACACTAAGTTATAAAATACTGATAACAAAAAAATGTAAATGTTAATCTTGTTGGAGTGACACATTTTGTTTTTAACAAGTTCCAATGCAACCCCCTCTATCAAATGATTCAATGAAATATCACGGTAACGAATTTGCCGATCATTAAATAAACAATTATAAAATAAAAAGTAAACTCAAATCTAATACTTATGTATATAAAAAAATGTGTGTGCTTTAGACAGCACAACTAAAGTAAACCTTAATTATTGATTTAATACACAAATTCATTATCGCAGTTTCCATAACATAACATATCATATGATATTTACTTTTTAAATACAAAAAAGTTTCACATAAATCGAATTTGAATTTTGAATTTGACTGACAGCTTCCGTTCAATTCCGTTTCCAGCCCACTCGACACATTTTTTGTAACGCTCTCACCAGCTCACTCACGTCAAACGCGTCACCACTCATGTCAAACGCGGGTAAAGAAGTTTTCCTTCAAAAACTGCAAAAATTAAAAACAAGACAGTATAATTTTACTACAGTGCAGTGGTATTAGATTAAAAAATGAGGCCCTCATTATTTATTGACTGTAGAAATTGCAACTAACTAGAATTGTTTTGATTATTTTCTTGTTTTTTTACCTGACTGCCAAGGAAAGGTATATGTTTTTCGCGCGTATCTTGTATGTATGTAATATTCTTTATTACCTCATATCTCTAGAACCGCTTAACGGATTTACATAGTTGAGGTATCGTTAGACTCGTCTTAGCAGCCCAAGTGTTCTTAGATGCGCCACGCCAACGCCACCTGCGTTAAAAAAACCGAACATGGCGGCTATGCTACGCCATTGGACTTCAGTTCAATTTTTTTTTTATTCGGACACTGCAACATAGGTATCAAATTAAAGGGCTCAACACAAGGATTTCAAAAAGATATATCATTATTATCACAACTGTAATACTAAAAAAATATGCAATGACAAAAAAAATCATTTTTCGAGTGCTTACTGCCTTACTAATATTAATTATAACGCTAAAGTAACTCTGTCTATCTATTAAGCTATTACGCCTAAACGACTAAAGTAGTTTTGATTAAATTTGGCATAGAAATAAACTAGCTATAGCGTTTGGGAAAAGGATATATCTATACCCACAAAATAACATGTCCTGACTGACTGATTCATCATCGCCGAGCAAAAACTGTTAAAAAAAAAGTTAAAAAAAAAGTAAAAGTTACAGCAAAGAAATTTGGTGAGTAGGGTCTTTTTATTGAGTAGACACCCACTAAGGACGGAATTTTTGAAGTTCTACCCCTAAGGGGATGAAATAGGGGTTGAAAGTTTGTATGGAAGTCCTTATTAATGGGCTATTGATTAAAAATAAATAAATGCGTTTGAAATAAGGAATTTGTCTTTTTTTTTTATGGTATAAGGGGGCAAACGAGCAGTTGTAGCCATTTTCATGACTACCGACGCCCATAGACATCTGCATAGAGACATACAGATGCGCTGCCCCCCTTTCTCCTCCCACCTCCATGGGCCACCGGCTACTTACACACCGCACGAAACGCGACAGCACAGCTGTCACTTCACGCCGGTCTCATGTAAGCGAGAGGTACCTCCCCGGACGGCCGGCCCAATTCGGCTGCATACGAGGGCTGCCTTTTAAGTTTTGTCGTTTGAAATAAGTATAGACAATATTATAGATTATTACCATTTATTGTTTTTCAAAGAATTCTCCGCGATATTTAATACACTTTTGCATGCGTTCGAACCAGTTATTAAAACATTTATTCCACTCCGAAGTGGGGGTAGTCAAAATCGCCAATTTGTATGCGTTAACAGCTTCTTCGGGTGAGTTGAAACGTTGACCACGAAGGCTTTGCTTATTTTTGGGGAACGTAAAAAAATCGTTAGGGCTCAAGTCAGGGCTGTAAGGTGGGTGATCTAAAATTTCAATGTTTTGAGTGCTCAAAAACAACTTTGTTTGGCGAGCAGTGTGCGAACTTGCATTGTCATGGTGCAGAATCATACGGCGTGTTGAGTTGTTTTTGCGAAACTCTGTGATGACTTGTGGCAAACAAACCGTGGTATACCAGTCTGCGTTAACCGTTTTGCGATCCTCAAGTACAATAGTGGCGACGTGACCACCCTTTGCCACAAACGAGGCAATCATTTTTTTTGAAGTGCTCCGTGAGCGTATGACTTTGGTCGGTTTTGGCTCATCTTGAAAGACCCAGACAGTTGACTGCTGTTTGGATTCTGGATCGTAAGCATATATCCAAGACTCATCACCACTAACCATATCATAAACGTGTTTTGACTCTCCTCGGTTGAATCTCTGCAGAGTTTTGCGACACCATCTAACGCGGGCTGTTTTTTGGTCGTCGCTGAGCAAATGTGGTATCCAACGCGAGATCAACTTTCTTACACCAAGTTCTTCGTGCAGGATTTTTTGGATAGTAGTCCCTGAAATGCCCACGGATGCCTCTATTTCCCGGTATGTCACATGACGATCTTCGACGATTAGCTGCCGCACAGCGTCGACATTCTCTTGCGTCATGGCGGTTTTTGGACGACCTACACGTGGCTTATCACTGAGGCTAGAGTGCCCACGTTGAAATTCTAAATACCAGCGTTCTACAGTCCTAAGACAAGGTGCTGCATCACTTAACACAGAAGTTATCTCCTCAAAGCACTGAAGTCGCGTTAATCCCCTTTGAAAGTTGTAGAAAATTATCGCACGCATATTTTCCTTTGATATTTCCATTTTTACCACCGACTAATCACCTTTGAACCGACGCTACAATAAAACTATCCGAATAATCATAAAACATTCTTTTGTTTTCGAATTCTAAATTCAAAAAGATGAAAAAGACATACATATTTTTTTATACAGTCGAAGGAGGTTTGCAAACGACACTACTTAAAAGGCAGCCCTCGTACAAGCATGCAGCGTGGCACTACCTCTTACTAAACTGTCTGTCTGTTAGTCCGTTAGTCTATTTATCCAGGCTAATATCCGATGGTACTACTGGATGGATTGAAATGAAATTTTTGTAGTGTATAGATAGATACTAAGCCAGGTCAACGTTTAGAACACTTTACTACAGGAAAATCGCTCATTCCTACGGGAAATACATTAATTTTACTTTACCCAACGGATTAGAATATTTGAAAGAAACTTTCTGTTGTTATGATATTGTTATGAATGAAACTTATTGTATTAATACATAATTATAATAAAACAGTAAAATCCGTTTGTCTGTACATTGGATATATATAAGAAAAACTAATTGGGGGCTATGTTCAAATTCTTAGTATAATAACACTTCTCAAAGTTTTTAATTTTTCGTTGTTTGTGTGTTCGTCCGTTTGTCTGTCTGTCCAGGCTAATCTCCGAAACTAATGGACGGATTAAAACTAAATTAGCGCTGCAGGCCTGTTCATATTGACCTCAGAAGGAAAACAACCAATGTCGTATATAAAGAAATACTTTAAATTGGACGGAATTTCGGCACACTGCAAGAAACAAGAACCATACCAACCAACTATGCTATGCGAACGAAGTCGCGGGCGGCAGTTAGTGCTTTATAAAACTGACTAGCTTATGCCAGCCGCTTCGTGACACGTAATGTAAACTCTTGAAATGAATTGATCCGATTACATAATTTATCTAAATAAAAATCAGTGAATAAAATAAAAATTAAGAAAAAAAACAAAAAACCTGCCGCCTGAAAAATAATAACTAAATAGAAAATCAACTGAAAAGGCCGGAAGGCAGGCAGGTTTTTTGTTTTTTTTTTTTATTTTTATTTTATTTTTTGTTCTACGCAGTATGATATTTTTTTTAAATTGCATTATTTCTAGTTCAGCTCTCTGTGTCTGTTGTATGCATTTAACACGATTCTTAAATATATACAATCCTATATCAGTCAAACTGAGTATGAGTCAATATCAAATAGTTATTCAATACTTAAATCTTAACACATTAATGCTTTTTAAGCAACTTCTAACCGGAACCAGAGAATAAAAAATAAATAAAATTTGCAAACATTTAAGGTATGCATTTCATGAAACATCTTTTGTTGTGCCACTAATCATGTACCGTAGTATATCTGGCATAGTAGCACATCTGTTTGTGCCACTAATCATGTACCTTAATATATCTGGCATAGTAGTACATCAGTCTGTTTGTGCCACTAATCATGTACAGCAGTATATCTGGCATAGTAGCACATCTGTTTGTGCCACTAATCATGTACCTTAATATATCTGGCATAGTAGTACATCAATCTGTTTGTGCCACTAATCATGTGCCGTAATAAATCTGGCATAGCAATACATCTGTTTGTGCCACTAATCATGTGCCGTAATAAATCTGGCATAGCAATACATCTGTTTGTGCCACTAATCATGTACAGTAGTATATCTGGCAATCGACGTTGAAATTTGACACCGAAGCCATAGTTAGCCAAGACCACTATTTGTGACCAAAATATTGATTATTTCTTCACAATAAGCCCATTCTTATATAGTCTTCGACAATATCGTTGATTCTTTCTTTATATAAGTCGTTAGGTTTCTCAGCAAAAGCGCTCAGTCCACGGTCTTTGTTTTCGTTCCCTGCGTCCACCGTTATGAGAAACAGCATGAACACACTGATCTCCAGGCCGTAGGAGAGAAACTGAAATAAGAATGTAATATTTTAGTATAGCTGCGCTACGCGGTTTCACGCGCCTAAATTTCGATCCCGTGGAATAGAAAATCATCCCATAGGAACATTTCGGGATACAAACTATCCTATTTGTTAATTCAAGTTACTCTTTATGTGTGTGCCAAATTTCATGAAAACCTGTTCATCAGTTTGTGCGTGAAGGAGTAACAAACAAACATACAAACTTTCGCATTTATATATTAATAGGATTAACAAAAATATCAAAGATCATCCGAGAAGTAACAAAAATCATACGTTGGAGCTGCTTTACATCAGAGAAATGATGCATATCGCATTTCTTGTTACTAATAAGGACCGTGCGAACGAAACATAGAGGGAGTACTTTCGGCGAATGTAAAGGGCCCTAGTGATAATTTTAGAAATTATGTGTTAGCAAAACACAATGACAATCACATGTCTACATAATCATACATCATTTGTGAATTTGCTAGCACAAGGTTCACATTTCAGCCACTAGTTAGAGTGGCGGTGTAGATGCTTGTTCCCTATTGATTAGCAAAATTAGTACTCATTTGTGAGTATGGTGTTTTACTTTCGAAAATTGTATTCCAATGAAGATTCTCAAATGGCCTTCTTTTGCGTGGTGCAGGCGTGATATTTATATCACGCCTGCACACACAATCATTTATGATTGTGTTACATATAATCATTTAGTACAAATTAATAATTATAACACAGAGTAGGTATAAATTTGAATCCAACCTTTTTATATTCATAATCAAAATCATCTCTTGAGTACACATCTTCGGGATCCACGTACAGTCTCCGTAGGGAATCACACAGCTCTGTGTAGTAGAGTTCCACTGCTGACGTGTAATACGCGTCTCTAAACTTCTTATTGGAACCGGTGAATATGAAGTAGAAGAGATCAACCAGAGGACTTCCGTGACGGATGTTCTGATAATCTAATGGGATGACTTTAATCACTCCGTTCTGAAAATAGAATAGAATAGAATAGAATAGAATATCTTTATTCCAAAGCAAGATAACATTACACAAAACACGTATAGGACAATTATGACATATAATCTCGGTACACAGTAAATTCAACTCTGACATTATGTTGTTAATATTACAAAATTGATGTTACGTGAATCATCACGACATCAATTTTGTAATATCAACATGAGACTAAGTGGAGTATAGCAAACAAAAAAAAGTCTTAAAACAAGTTTATTATAGTAAAACAATAATATTAAATACAAATTATTGGATTTTGGAATTGGATGTGAATGGTAATGCAACCTTGCACTGGAAAGGAGTGCCACTCGGCGCATGTTGAGAATATCTTAGGTCGATATCTTCAACACCGATATTCTGTGACATCCTTAGCGAGGTTTCAAACAGAAGGGATAACTGAGACGTGACAAAGAGTACATAGTAATGCAAAGTATATGGATATATGTTTGCAATGCAAGCAAACATATATCCATATAACGTAATAACATAATATACAGGTAAGCAAGAAACATATTTTGTATTTTTGGAAGAGTGAGTGTTGAGTGGTGTATAAATAAGCATAATTAAGTGATACATCATACTTAATATTATAAATGCGAATGTAAGTTTGTTTGTTACCCTTTCACGCGAAAACTGCTCAACCGATCATCATGAAATTTTGTACACATGTTCTTGGAGGTATTAGAAGTAACATAGGATAGCTTTTATCCCGAAAAAATGTTCCTGAGGGATGCCATGGAATGATTTTCCACGATATCGAAATTTACGCGGGCGAAGCCGCGGGGCGCAGCTAGTAGTAATATATTTATGATATATATAATAGAGGGCTATGGATCTTATTCACAAGATACACACACGATATTGATGCCAAATGCTGGAGACTTATAAGACTGGTTTCACTTGTGTATTTGCAGATTTAGGAGATAGGATTTTATCTTGCGTTTAAAGTAAGTGAGAGTTTTTGCTTCTCTTACTGGTGGTGGCAAGGCATTCCAGCATTTGGTTGCCGCATGCCTAAAACTACCTCTGAATGCTGCAGTACGGTGAGGATACGTGATGAGCATATCTAAAGGTGTACGCATAAAGTAAGTATTCTGCTTATCACGTGTCCATTTCAGCTTATCATATAGGTACGAGAGCGTTTTGTGTTGGATGACTCCAAAGAGAAGCGTAGCGAGATGTATGTGTCTAGGATGTTCCATGCGAAGTATCTTTGAGCTGTTTAGATATGGGGATATGTGTTCTCACGGAGGGATATCGAAGCAATATCGAGCACATGCATTCTGCACTTTTTGAATTAAGTTTTTAGATCGCGAGAGAAGACACGATCCAATAACCGTGTCTGCATAGTTCAGCTTTGACATGATTGGTGCCTCACAGAGATTGATCCTAATATAGATAGGTATAAACTTCCTTATTCTATATAAGACTTTTAGTCTGTAGAAACAGTTACGGACCGTGTTTATGACCTGTTTCTCGAACCTAAGATTTTCATTAAAGTTTACTCCTAGATTTCGCGCTTCTGCCACTCTCTCGATCTCTACGTTCTCGACACTTATTTTGACTGAAATTGTTGAAAATTTATTTATTTGCTGTCGTGTACCTAGTACCATAAGCTTTGTTTTATTAGGTTTAAGTACTAAGGCATTTGCTGTAGACCAGTTTGAAATGCGTGCTAAGTCTTAGTCTCTCGTTTATTTTGTCCACAGCAGAACTTATGCCATCGGGGCTGCACGATATATACAGCTGGATATCGTCTGCATATATGTGGTAGTTGCAATGTTTTATATTTTGCACTATATCTGCGTAGTATAGTGCAAACAGGACTGGTGAAATAATTGA
>LUGF01028344.1:60470-74896 GCA_001625245.1 Calycopis cecrops | reverse complement strand
CAATATAGATACCAGTAAGGCTAATAAAAATACTAAACATACATTCGATTTGGAATTACTTGATATGTCCTAAAAGCAGTAAAATTGTTTATCAGCACTCAAACAGTAACAAAGTTAAATAAAACGCTGATAAAGAATATAATATGATTTCATTTAAAATAAGATCATGAAAGAAATTTTTAATAAATGAAATTCTAATTAGGTGATATCTAAAGAAAAATATGTCCACAAACTTAGAAATCTAGCCTGAACTAAACCATTGTTGAAATTAAATATTTATTTAAGTAAATGTTTCAGTTTCTTTAACTATTCTAATAGTTAATCATTCTTATAATTCTAATTTCTAACTTGACAAAAAATCTCAACGCTCTTCAATATGTAAGTAATTGTTATTCAGACGTGTTGTCCTTCTAGGAGGATTCTTCTAGGAATATAATAAGAACCACACGTCTGAACGTGGCGAGCCTCCAGTAATTCATAAACCACAGCAAACTCACAAACTTAGCTTGCAGCTGTATCATATAAAGTTATGTCTAAAATCTAAATACTATTAAAAACTAAATTTATCATAATTAAACTTACTTCTTTGTATTTATGCATTAAATTACTCGGGCGATAATCTCCATGTATAATCACTGGAGTTTTTGAAGGTTGTAAATATAGCTTTTCTAAATCGCCATCTTCAAGATTATTTTTCATAAATTTTGTCATTCGTTCCTTATTCTCTTCTTTTACTACCTCAAGGGCATTATTAATAATATTTGTCATCATTCCCAACATGGCTCTCATGTCAATATCAGTTGCCAGCATCACTTTAGATTTCTGAAATTCTTCTGGATTATATTTTGACAATGCCATTGAAAGTGCATGGAATTTCGCTAGCTGTTTTATACTTTCTGATGCATACTTCCAATCAATCGACTTAAACCTATCGAAAGCTTCAAAGCCCTTAATCTTCAAATCTTCCAATACTATAGTCTCCTTTAAATATTCATCGCTTGCTCCATAAAATGCAGCGGTAGATAGTCTGTGTTCTTGCGGAACGTTGTATTCCTTTTCAATTTCCTTATATCTCTTCAACAATTGTGTGTACGAATATATTTCTGCTTTGAATATGTTTCCTAAACCTACGGCTCTCACTTCTTCCCCTACGACTGCTACTTTAGCGAAACAATTCATATCATCTTGCCCTTGAGATTTTATGGTTGCTTCAAACAGTTCACTGGTATAGTTAGCGCCGTCACTCGATATGGGTTTGACGGCGATTTCCACAGGTCCCTTTGTCAATTTCTCGGCAATATCCGAACTAAGTACTTTTATAATTGCTTTAATATTCGCCATTCTGCTTCTGAAATTAACAGTAAAGTTGTAAAAGTAAGTTTATTAGTTTTGATTGTTTAATATAATATTTATATAGTATAGAGCGCAAACGAACAGTCGGAGCCATTTTCATGACTACCGACATCCATAGACAACTGCATAGAGCTTATACAGATGCTTTGCCCTTCCTTCTCTTACTTCTCCATGGACAATCGGATAATTACACACTGCACGAAACGCGACAGCACAACTGCCACTTCACGCCGGTCTCGTGTAGGCGAGAGGTACCTCCCCGGTCGTGTCGGCCCGATTAGACTGCAATGCATCGTTGCGTTTGTGTTTGTCAGCAATATTCTATTTTATCTATTATATAGAATGGTTCATTTACAGTGGTCCAAAAAAATATTTTCAGACAGAGAGCATCATGAGTGATCATTTAAAACATGCAAAAACTAATTAAAAATAACTAAATAATTTAGAAACTATGATTTTTTTTAAATTATTCATAATTTCAATATCTTTTACACAAAACCACTACGTTACGAAAATTACTGGATTGAATCCTGCTACTCCTGACTCCTGACTAACCCCCTGCAGGTACCTTCAGCCGCTTTAAGCGGCGGGTCCTGGATCTGCAAGCTACAGGATCCCTCTAGCGACAATAACCTACCTATCGCGCTATAGGCACATATAGTGTAATTAGTTAGACTGCATTTTTTTATTTTCTCATATGATCGAATAACACTTCATCCTCCTATCCGCATCCCCTATATCACCTTTATAACGTTTGAATAACCTACAACAAAGTCAATGAGGCTATCCTTCTAGCAACATCAGTTCTTTTAATTCTTACCTTCACAGTTTTCAGAAGTTATTCGAAAAGTTATTCTTTTATTACGACGACTAACGAACTATTGCTGTAGGGCGCGGGAGTTGTATTAGATTGAGACGACAGGTTCGCTGGAAGGGTCTTTATTATCTGTCCAATGTATCTGTTACAACAATGTATATGATGGACACTACAGCAAAAGTTTGAAAAAATAGGAAATATTTAATGAAAAATAAACTACTTTAATTTGAAAGCCTGCAGTTTATGATATAACATCCTATTTCCTCTAGTAGGAAGTAGAATTTATTCACGTGTGTTTGTTATTATATTTAAATTACATTATGTAATTATGTTTGTATGTTATTATGTTTGTTTACGACAAAACTACTTAACGGGTTTGAATAGCATAGATATATATCACAATTTAGAATGACATCTAGATTACTTTGACCGCAGAACTCGACTCAAAAAATTTGGCAAAAGTTGGAATTGATGTAACATGGGTGAATTCGAAGAGCAAAGCTTCTTAGTAAATAAATCGTACTGTATTAGTATTATCACTATTAATAGATAATCTTATTGCTCTATTGCATGCTTAGTTATCTAATAAATTATACGAAGAAATATATTACACATAATATTTTACTCAACTTAAATGTTTTAATTTTGCTTAAAGAGGTGAAGTTCAAATTACAATGATTGTGGTACATTGGTTTTATCGTATTTACATTTTTAGTTAATTTTCTCTCTACCGGTAGTAGATTTAAGATTAAATGAGTTTCAAATTGTCCATACGTGTCTACGGATGATGAAAATCATTGCCTAGACTTATGAAAATCATAAATTACCATATTCTAATGTGGGATAATGTTAACAAAATACTTCGTTCGGTGTCGTTCCCCGTTAGATTCAAAGAGACTCGGCTCGATAAAAAAAATCGTAATCTTTACACATTTTGATGTTTCTGTTGAAAGAATAAATAACAACATTTGCTATTTAATATATTTTCATTAAAAAGTAGGTAAGGTTATTTTTAGAAAATAAAGTAACGTACACATTTCCTTCATTTAGAAATTTGATTGTAACGACGAATTTGAAACTCATTTCATCTGTATTGATGACGATAAAAAGCAATTATTATTATATTTTGAATACAAAAATTTTCATTTTGTTTTATGTTCACAAAATAACTTACATTTTGTTTTTTTTTACGTTTGTTTGTCCGCGTGTACCTCTGCCCACGATTTTCAATTATCGACTGCAAACAAGCGAACTCAAATCACATTATATACTTACTTAAAGTGTCAGATAAACATGACGCGTAAAATATAATATCTGTATCCGTAAATGCTATCTATATCCTTAATGATATTGATATTGTGGCGTGTTATGGCATCGTCTGTTGTTGACAGATTGTTGATACCTAGATTGTTGATAGATCCGGTATCACCTAAGCCTAAGCTTTCTTTAAGACTTAGTTTAAGGTGTAGTTTTCTCAAACTGTGGGTGATTATCTGATCTGTATCATTAATGACAAGAAGATTGTAGCATCGTCTGATGATAGAACCGGTACCATATTAGTAAAAGACGCTTTTAGCCTAGAATGGCACAGTAAACGTAGCGTAACAGGTTGATAATTGGCATTTATTAGTTTTGAAGAGATTTGCAATCACATTGATTATAATATGGTGCATTACTCTACACATACAGCTACATATTAAATAACGACATTAACTTTAATGCATTTACTTAAAACTTCTAACAAGATCAATGACTATAATTATCTTTTTAAATTGTGTTCATTGTTAATACGCATGCCGCTTTGCATATGATTTATGATTTGTCAGCTAACTTTTATTATTATTTCGTATTTTTGTTTCAAATTTTAATAGATATTATAGCTAAAACTCTTTACTACGTACAGTGTCCATTTAAGATAGCATAAACACAAACCTAAGTGGTTTTTAATGTTATCTACTAACATACAATATTATTTGTAAGTTTTTCAACTTATAATACAATAAGAAAACATACAGCACAGTTACTTGACCTATAAACATTAAACACACAAAATTGTAACTTGAAATAAATAACATCGTAAATACATGTCACGTGATTAAACCTTTTTTACACGTGGAAAATGCATTATGCATACCGCCCAGCCACCGGATTTATCTGGACTGGACTGAACAATCATCTTCACGCCATTACCGAGTAGATGGGTACAGATGCTACCGCCAATCTTCCACCACCTCGGTTGGCACGTTATTGTACCTACCGTATCGCATTTTATTAGAATTTATTTATCTACTCTGTATCTCGCAGTGACATTTTCGTACAATAAAACGAGGGGAATATTTTTTTTTAAATATATTTATACAATTCCAACTTATAATCATCGTTTTTGACTTGCCAACGTCTTATAATTCGATTGAGCTGGCTGTACGAAAAAATAAGACAATATGCGGCGTTACCTCGCTATACGGCGTTACCTCGGAAAACGGCTTCTCTATTTGTCAGCCGAAAGCGCGACTTGCCGGAGCGGTTAAGGTTGAGGGGTGTGGAGCTGTCATGGAGTTCCCCGGTGCAGTATCTCGGTTGTAGCATAGATCGTTCGCTGCGTATGGGCTCGCAGGTTGATCGTTAGATCAACCTTGCGAGAGCTTCCCGTGCGCTGCTGCGGCCTGTGCTACAATCCGGGCTACCGTTACGCACCAAAATGGGGATCTACAAGACATATATCCGTTCGCGCCTCACCTACGCCGCCCCCGCTTGGTACGCGTTAGCCTCTCCTTCTCATAAGAAGCGTTTGAAAGCGCAACAAAACCTAGCTCTCAGAGTAATCACAGGGGCGGGCCGATACGTTCGGAATTGCACCATCGCGCGTGATTTGGGGGTGGAGTCGGTGGGTGAGTTTGTGGCCCGTATGTCCACTGCCATGTTTTGCATGGCGGACAACGGACCGCATGCTCACCTGCGTGGCTTCGCGCCCCTGCATGCGCGACCTCCGGACGGACGGGCATGCCCTAGAGAACTCTGCGCTCGCGACATACCAGCGACCGATGGGCAGCCGGGCAGCAGTCGGGCTTGCAGGACGAGAGTCACACCATCACATACTTTACATGCACCAAACTCACCACACACATAACTCACCACACTCAGTAGCCGATAGGTCATGGTAGCTTTTAAGCTGCCTTTTAAGGGCAATCTAGTATGTGGGGTAGTTCCCCCTCGCGAGCACTGGCCCGGGTATGAGGTTCGCCTCGGGACCCGTATCCCTCTGGCCTACCAAGGCAAGAGATGACACCAGATAGTGGTTATCTCGCTAATTTTATGCGGGTCTTTCGATGGTTACCTGGATGGTGAAAAAATACAATTGGATCCGGTAGGTGGCGGGGGGTTGAAATTTTATATGGGTATTTCGATGGTTACCTGGATGGTAAAAAAATACCTACCTACCTACTTTTCCTATCATCGTCCTATTCTCAACAGAATAACACAAATTGTAAGAAATTAAATATTACACATGTTTAAAAGTTGTAAAACAATTGCTCAACGCACATTTATACTCGTAAAAATTATTAAATTGTAAAAAAAAAATTACATAATTTTATTTATGCGTATAAATAAATCTAACTTGATCAATTTCATTGTGATTTCCAAATTACCTCCTTCTCCATATACATACAAATCTATTAAAGAAATGAAATTGAAATTTTCTTTTGAAAAATGCTACCATTCCATCACTATTTTCTTAAGACGTTGTCACGTTCAACTATCGTCAGTAAGCCGACTTTACAGACAACCGATTTTTTTTTATGGTATAGGAGGGCAAACGAGCCGGGGGTCATTTTCATGACTACCGACGCCCACAAACATCCGCATAGAGGCTATACAGATGCGCTACCCTCCTTCCTCCTCCACCTCAATGGGCCACCGGCTACTTATACATCTCACCAAACGCGACAGCACAGCTGTCACTTTACGCCGGTCTCATATAAGCCAGAGGTACCTCCCCGGTCGTACCGTATTTTTGTATTTCAATTTCATTCAAATGCATTCATTAATTTTTGAATAAGGGCGACAACACACACGAGACTTTAAGACGCGGCGACCGGCGACTGTCCGACAGCATTGATGCTGCATCGCGATTTAGCGACTCTCTGAGATCGGTCGCAATAGACTCGTGCGACAGTCGGGCGACTGGATCGCGATTTGGCGACTGCATTTAGACGTTAATTGACATTAATTGACATACATTAACATGACTAAATCGCCGTCTAAAAAGTCTCGTGTGTGCTGTCGCCCTTAATTGAATTTATTTATTCACTCTGTATCACGCAGTGTCATTCTCGTAATATAATACGTAAGAGAATCATTTTTTTTAATAAAATAGTAGTTTATGCAACTGTCGTATAATGAAGGGTATTAAAACTCGAGTGTGAGTTTATGAAACGAGCGAACGCGAGTTTCATAATAGGCACGAGTGTTTTAATACCCGTTATATATGCAGTTGCATACACTACTTTATCTTCACTAATGCAATTAATCAATTAATCAAACATTGCGAAACATTAAATTCTCGCGTACGTGTATTGTCACAGTGAACTTGTCGCCATTAAAATCTAACCAATGAGAGCGCAGCTGCAGCGCGCGCAGGGCCAATCAGGAGCGAGCGCGTGCTGTTACGGATTTTGACAGCACGATGTTATAATGAGATTTTACGATATCGATTTGGATATTATAACATCATGTCAAATTGCTTAAATTCAGTTTTTTGTTGTCTGAGCTATAACAGTAGTCATTATAAGTCAAGTATTGGAAACATAAGTAGAATGTTACAACATTAGTGTAGATAAATATGTTTATACAATTCCAGATTATACTCATTAATCAATAATATAAACAAGCCGGTGCCTGTGACTTCGATCGCCTAGCTCAGTAATATTATAATCAAAGTGATTTGTTTGCACACTGCAAAGTGTGTCGAAATTCCGATTTCCCGTAGGAATGAGCAATTTTACCACAGTAAAAAGTATTTTTGATGTTGAAATAGCCGTATAAAATTTTAACCCAATCGGTTAAGCCGTTTAGAAGTTTACCCAGTTTCCGACGGGAATGAAGCATTTTCTCGTGGTTAAAAATAGCCTAGTTAATCTGTGATAATGTACCATTCAAATGGTGAAAGAATCTTTGAAATCAGTCCAATACTTGTGGAGCCTATTCGTTACATACAAACACACACACACACACACAATCAAATCTTTCCTCTTTATAACATTAGTTTAGATTACCATGGCCAGACAGAAAGTTCCAATTTAGGACATCCCAACAGAACTCCAAGTTCCACCGCCACCACCTAGATCTCCTAAAGTATACAACAGTGCGTTTCAGGCGCAATTTCTTACCACGCACAACATCACTTTGGAACGAGCTGCCACAGTCGGTATTTCCGAACCTATACGACCTGGGGTCCTTCAAGAAAAGAGCTTACTTATACTTAAAAGGCCGGCAACGCGCCTGCAAAGCCTCGAGTTTTGCAGATGTCTATGGGCGGCGGTAGTCATCTACCAACTGCTCGTTTGCCCCTTATCCTGTAAAAAAAAAACAAAAAAAAATAGTTTAATATATTTTATTTTATGTACATAAAGAATAAAGAAGTGAGCCCGCATATGAATTTGCATGCAAAGTATCATGTTCGCTGGCAAACTGAAATACGCTGGCTAACACGCTCACTGAACTAAGCTGTAGCTTAGTTCAGTGAGCGTGAGAAGGTTATGTTAGGGTGTACCCTAACATAACCTTCTTTTATTTTGGTAACGCAGGGGAATACCTTTAGGTACGCTACCCAGGAGCCCCGGTGGCTCAACCGGGTACGGTGTCGGGCTCGACAACTGGGTTGCCCCTACTCACTAAACCCTTGCAGGTGCCTTCAGCCACTATAATTGGAGGGCGCCGGATCTGAAAGCAACAGGGCGCCTCCAGCGACAGGCTGGCCTCGGTGAAAAGGCCAGACTCCTCCTCCTTAGGGACTGTCCGGCTGCCTTTGAATAGTCCCTACTCCACGTCGGAACTGTGCTATGGGGTCAGGTTCCCATCCTAACCCCTGGTCCCATTGCTCCAACGGAGCACACCACGCCTGTCGTCGTAATCCACGCCGCCGTCTGCTGATTTAGAGGGATGGGTGGAAGACCTCCAGCATTGGCTGGTCCCATCCGCTGGGCGCTACCATTAAACGGTCGCAGAGGACAGTAAGGACGACAACGACACACCGCTTCTCCTTTTCCTCTGCGGCCCCAGCGCCAACGCATCAGAATGTGCGCTCCCGTTCGGTCGCGGAAGATAGGGTGCACGGCAACGACACACCTTCATGAACGCATCCCGAGTGGGCCTTGGTGAAGCCCACTCGGAGCGTCCCCTCCTGGGAGCCCTCTTGGTTCACCGTGGTTGTCCAAGCCACGGTTACTAAGCCCCCTCACCACGACAAGGTGGAGATCCGTCGAGGGGGGAGCCTAGCATAACCTAACTGAAGTATTTACAACGCTAAAATATAAGAAGAAGTTATAGTTGATGGTTAACTATTATGTGTATAGATATTAATAAAAACACTTACAGTACTTCACAATAGTATATTGTTCACGCAAGCACACTAGTTACACAATTCACAGAAGGCACATACAGGAATACAAGTTATTAAAAGTTCAGGCATAGGATAGGCGAAAAATATTACGAGTTTAAAGCAAGAAATAAGGCGAGAATACTAATCAGCACTAACTAGCGAATTAAATAAAGCAAGTATGTTAAGCAAGCAGCGTGCGCTCCGCGTCACGTAACGATTGTCACTCGTCAACCAGTTCTGTGCGGCGCAAGCGCAGGGTGCTGCTTTAGGGTAACGTCCGTATCGTTATAATTATATCGATATGGAGTTGTCGATAACGTTTAAATAGAAATGATTAAAATTAAAGGTATTAATAATTATTATATTATGAATGTGTTATGAATGTATATGAATGTATTATGAATATGTTGTGAATGTATTATGTCTGTATTATGAATATGTTGTGAATGTATTTTGTATGTATTATGATTGTGTATTGTGAATGTGCGTATACCAGGTACAAGTAGCCTACAAAGTTATATTAAGAGTGACACGACGTTTGGACGTTCAACTAATATATTTTTTCAGGATTTATTTTCTTCTTTTTATTTTTAAAACAAGTAGGCATTGCGACTGATTTTTATGTGCAGCCTTATATTTAATAATAAATAAATAACTTTTTATTTCGGACAATTTAGAATGAAAATCAGCTTAAGCTATATTATTTTATTTATTACCTATTATATTATTATATACATACATATAAGATTTTATTTCAGCCCAATTAACTAATGTAACGTTCAATTTAAATTGAAAAAAAAATAGTTACATTAGAAGGAGTGATGCCATCGATTAGTAAAAGCATACATAAAATAGTTTATTTTTTATTTGACACAGTCAATACAAATTATTTCATTAACAAATAATATACTTATTCGTTTTACAATAATAACATTTATTATACTTTAATAATGCGCTTAAAACTACACATTCTCACAAAACTTCAAATGAATACCAAATTTATTCAAAATTCACAAAACAACCATGTTCTAAAACAACTACTAACAACCAATAACTACTAATTTGTTCTACAAGTATGGCCAATTCAATGATAATTAATTATATAACTTTACGTCTTATGAGGAACGATCCTGTATAGAGACACTAATAAATAATGATCACATGGCCAAAGCCTTCACAAATCACTGTACATCTAAATTTGCGTTCGAAGTAGACAACAAAATAGTAGTTTATGCAACTGTCGTATAACGAAGGGTATTAAAACACGAGTGTGAGTTTTTGAAACGAGCGAACGCGAGTTTCAAAATAGTACCTCACGAGTGTTTTAATACCCGAGTTATATGCAGTTGCATACACTACTTTATCTTCACAAATGCAATTATTCAATTAATCAAACATTGCGAAACATTAAATTCACGCGTATTGCCCCATTCGTTGTTGGACCGACGAATGTTTGACCGACGAGGCGACGACTGCTTGACCGACGATTTAAAATGTAATGAATGAAATTAAATGAAATATACTTTATTGTGCACAAATAAAATATTTATAAAGTACAAACCAACACATATAGAACACGATAAATAAATAGTTCTTGTGCACAAAAGGCGGTCTTATTGCTTGAGAGCAATATCTCCCAGACAACCTTTATGTGCATGAGAGAAGAAGTTTTAATTAGGTGGGGCATAGTCTTACAAACTAATCTAACAATAGAAAACACAAATAATAACAAATTACACTAATAAAATATGTTATGAAAAACCAAAAAAGAAAACAAAAAAGCAAAATAAATAGAACAACATGATACATCTTAATTTAGTATTAATTTTGGTAACTAGGGACGAAGTAATGTTCTTTGAAGATAAATATTTTTATTAAATACTTTAATTTGATTGCAAAAATTGCGGCGCGTAAATATATACTTTTTATAATTCAATGCTAAAGTACTAGCTTCAATGTTGAAATATAATGAGAAAAAATCACATGACTTTACTAAACAGTAGATTATTCGTTGTCTGCGGCGTTCATTTCTGCTTTCATTTTTTTGTAGAGCTTTGTCTCTTTCTCGCAAATCCTTCGCAAGCTGGCATTGAACCAATGAGAGCGCAGCTGCAGCGAGCGCGGCGCCAATCAGGAGCGAACGCGCACTGTTAGGATTTTGAAATAAGGCTCACTCACCACTCTCTCTCTCTCTCGCTCTCACACAGTGTTATAATGAGATTTTACGATATCGATTTGGATATTATAACATCATGTCAAATTGCTTGCATTGAGTTTTTTGTTGTCTGAACTATAACAGTAGTTAGTTTTTTGTTGTCTGAACTATAACAGTAGTAGTCAAGTATTGAAAACATAAGTAGAATGTTACAACATTAGTGTCGATAAAATATATTAATTATTTTACATGATCCTCAAATACTTTATGTATGTTTTGCATATTTTTTAATTTTATTGCCATCGTTAATAATTTTGTATTTGTCATTTCTTATTTACTATATTATGTACTCATTGTTACCACTTATAACGCAACGGTTATAAATAAATAAATTAAATGCATTTGGAATTTTGTGATTTTAAGAAGACGACGCTTGTAAGCCGCTTCTTTGTTTAAAAAGAAAATTTTTTAGTGAATCAGATATAAAATTAAAATTATTTTATCCATATACATCTTTATCATTAACAATTCAGCCCATCCTCACAGTACTCCCATTTGGATATAATGATCGATAATGTCATTAATTCTCTCTGTATACATGTCATTGGCTTTTATATTAAAATCGTTCATGAAGTTGAGATCGCTGTTTACCTTCGGCGCCTTGTCGACCTCTACGGTGACAATGAATAGTGTGAACACGCCTAATATCAGACCAAACGGCAGGAGCTGAAATAAAAAGTTAGTTTTATAAGAGGTTGTAACGCTACCACTGCACTGTAAGGTGCCTTACTACAGGACTGGAAAAGGTCGTTGAATGAGAGTCCAGTGAGGTTGAGCAAGGAATGTTGTTACAAGTATAATGTGTGACAGATTTATGAAGTGGTTTCATCTCACTTTGGGGAAAGTCCATCAGTGACGTTACATGTGCAAGCACTTTGCACATGCGAGATTTACAAAATTGGAGAACCGCTGGCACTATTGATAAATTCATGTAGATGTCTGCCAAAGTCCATTGCAGCCGTGGTCAGCACGGGATACTCGTTCCGGCGATACCGGAGCAAGGCGAGTTTCGTGAAATTTGTGAGTTTCCGGTGGCCAATGGAGAAGGGAAGGAGAGCAACGCATGTCTAAAACCACTATGCAATTGTTTATGGACATAGTCATCATTTATTAAAACAAGAAATCAAAATGCGTGTTTATTATTCCTTCATGCCACTAGTCTAAGATTTATGACTCAGTTTACTCGTATCATAATCCAAGGCACGTACGATGCAGATCCTAATATAAATAAATAATCATCATCACCGTCACCAGTCGCAGAACATCCACTGTTGGACATAGTTCCCCATAGAGCACCATAGATCACAAAGCCACTTGCATCCAGTGGCTCCCCGCCACCTTAACCAAGTCGGTCGTCTTAATTTTTTAACGAGCTTGGCCCGCCATTCTTTCTCATCGCTGCTACTCCTGTGTTTCCAGGATCAACAGCGGCAACCACAACGACCCTTTGATATGATCTCAGGGAGCCCGAGAGAAAGCTAAAACTGTCTAGGGACCCGCAACTAATTTAATCAGAAGAAATAAAAAGAGGAGTAGGAAGAGATTCCCAGTCAAAGCTCCCAGTACTAGATTGCAATGACTTATACAAGGCAAGAAAAGAGAGTGCAGCCAGGTGAAGCCCAACTGATATGCACCACGGAGATATTAAGTTCTAATAATATGACTGTATAATAGAATGTTCCTTCTTAATGTAAGTTTATATATATTCCACAATCATCCACCATTTTTAAGAGAAAACTTCTTTAGCGGCGTTAGGCAGGGAAAAATATTACGAAATTCGGTTTGTTTTTAAGGAGTTTTTACAGCTGGGAATTTTCTCGACAGATTGGTAAAATTTGCATGAATATCCGTTCAGCCGTTTTTGTGAGATACGCACACAAATAAACACATTTTTTTTCAAATATCTTCAAACAAGACTTTTGATTTAAATATTATAATTGTTATGTCCAGACAGATTGCGTACAGCATTTTTGCTGACGCTGACAGAGCTACAGAAAAGTATAGCAACGCTAACTCGTAGCATCTACGAGCTACACAGAGCTACTAGGGCAACGCATCTGTATAGCAAATATGCGGATGTCTATGGGTGTCGGCAATCGTGAAAATGGCAGCGATTAATCGTTTACCCCCTTATACTATTAAACAGGTGTAATTTTTATTTACCTCCTTGTATTCATGATCAAAATCTTTCCTCGGGTATGCCACATTTGGGTCCACACGCAGTCGTCTAAGCGCGTTACACAGTTCCTTATAATACAGCTCTATAGATGCCGTGTAGTGTGCGTCTCTGAACTTTTTGTCGGAGCCCGTGAATATGAAATAGAATAGATCCAATAGACGGCTGCCGTACCGCACTGTCTGATAATCCAAGGGGATGACTTCAATTGTGCCATCCTGAAAAATATAATTTTATTACTTAGATACTACATATACACAATAAAACCACAGCTACATTCAACTTTTAGTATCGCCCATCGGCAATTTAGCAGCGTCATAGAAAGTTATTGCATGTTGCGTTTGCATTAATGCGTCGACGATATCTAAAATCTAAATACTATTAAAAGCTAAATGGGTCATAATTAAACTGACATAAATGCTTCTAAATAATTAAATATTAATCGGAACCTGCAAAACGAATATTCCGTTTATTTGTCAGTTAAATTCCCAACCGGTACTTTAATACGAACTTGTGAAAAAAGCCTTTAGACTTTTTTTCTTTTCTGACATAAAAAATAAAAATAAGCAGAGCCACTAAACAGCTAGACGAGCAATAAATTAATATATTTGTGCAGTGGCGGGTGTCTTGGTCTCATTTAATTTCTTATAAAATTAATTTCTATTTTAACGAAATAGTTATTAATTATTATTGATATACCTCAGTTTACGATTTTACCTGATCCAAAATTCGACGTTTGAAACGTATAAAATAGTTGTAATAATATTATTTCATGCTTTTATGCAATTTTGAATCACAATTAAAGCTACTCGATAAGTCAAATCAATATAGATGCCAGTAAGGTTAATAAAAATACTAAACATATGTACATTCGATTTGGAATTACTTGATACGTATAAAAAGCAGTAAAATTGTTTATCAGCACTCAAACAGTAACAAAGTTATTAATAAAACAATGATAAAGAATATATGATTTAAAAAAAGATCATGAAAGAGGCTAAAATTTTTGATAAATGAAATTCTAATTAAGTAGGTGAGCTCTAAACAATAATATGTAGACAGACCCAGAAAACTAGCCTGAACTAAACCATTTTTTAAATTGAATATTTATATAAGTAAATGTTGCTCAGCTTCTTTACCTATTAGAAATTAACAAAAAATCATTGTTATTCAGATATGTTGTCCTTCTAGGAGGATTCTTCTAGGAATATAATAAGAACAACACGTCTGAACGTGGCGAGGCTCCAGTAATTCATTAACCACAGCA